>KK117558.1:4760-74502 GCA_000611955.2 Stegodyphus mimosarum | reverse complement strand
AAATCTCGCCAAACACAAAACAGTGCTGCGAAAACTTAGTTTTTCCTTCTTCACACCAAAAAAAATTCCACCCTCGCCACCCCCTTCGCCAACAAGGAGGGGTGAGGGAAAGAATGCAACAACCCTACCACGCAACCGGACGCAGTACATGACCTTGGGCGAAGAAGTGCTCAAAAACGACCCTTATAGCAGAATAAATTTTTAGACACGAAATTCAACAATTTTAGCAATTAAATGGGCATAATTCTCCAACGGGGCGACGTACAGTCATGAAAGTAGATTCATAAGAAGGCTAAATTTTTTCTCTCTAAGAGGTATAAATTTCATCCATGTGAATAAAAAGGAAGTATTTTTAAATTTCAAATATTACGCAGAAACAACCGATTTCCCATTGTCTCCTTTTCCCGAAAGCTATTACTATCGAACGCGTAACGTAAGAATGAGAACTCTGTTTAACTCGCATAAAAATAATTGATTCAATAACGTAAGCAATACAATTCGTGAAGAAAAATTTAGAATAAGCATAAATTAATGCATATAATTTACTCACTCAATAATTAATTAACAAATAACTGCAATTAACTACACATTAATCAATACTTCAAAACTAACTAAAATCACTACATAACACGTTTGACGATGACTATAGGCCCAATGACTAAAGACTGCGAAATTAAAGCCCAGATAAGGATTTTGTTGACATTGCGCCTATTGCTACAATTCTTTTTAACATTCTAACATCCTTTTCAGATAGTTTCTTATATGAGTTGTTACTCTAACTGAACGATGTTCTTCCCTTTTCTAGTATACAGACATGAACTTGCATATTGTCCCCTTTAGTACATCAAAACGAATTGCTATCTCAGTAACTGATTCACCAGTCAGAGAAACATCAACGAATCACATCTTTCAAGTTCCGATATATATGTTCCGCTTTATAATTCTCAGTGTTTTGAAACCCGTAATACTACTGAAAATTCAAACCACCTATTTTGTTGTCGCTGATAAAATTCTAAATATCAAGATTTCCAGTTTGAAGTGGCTTTAAATCTATGGTGTTATATTTCCCAAATGTTATAATTTCTATTACTTTTATCTTGTAATTATCGTAACAATGAGAAGAAGTATAATAAGACCAAGCACTGGGAATGAAGCCGAGTCAAACGAAATGCCAAGTTTGCTTTACTCATGCTATAACTAGGTGTCATTTTATATGACAGAGAACACTACGTAAGTGTTTAAAATTTAACCTATAACGGTATAACAGCATATTAAAGTCATAAGAAAGCTTAGTTTACTAAAACACGTGCTCTCGGAATAGTCCTGACTCGACAGAAGCCTTTGAAGAAATTTTCATTTGGACATGCGGTTAAGTAAAGAAACTTCTTCAGCATGGAAGCGTCTCAGACTGTTTGCAGTAATGTTTGGCTGTGATCTTCAGAGTTTCTTATAGTTTTATTTTGGCATCATTTTACCTATACTTGTTATTCGAGCTCACGACAATTCAAGACAATAAACTTATGTTCTGATCAGCCCACTACTTCTTCGCAACATGCAATTTACTCCCACACTGTAGTTTTAGCATTTGTAGGTGGCATTAATTTAAGCTTATTTCGAAGGCTTATTCGTATTTTTATTAAATGTTAGTAAGTTTTAATGCTTTAAATTCCTTCCGTTATGCAATTTAATTTGCCAACAACATGTAGATCTAAATTTTGTAAATACATGTACTAAAGCTACGAACATTCGGATTAGTAAAGGCTACAGATATTTGAAAAATCTGAATAACTGGCTTGTCTTTTTTTCTGTAGTCAGACAAATGTTAAATATAATGCAAATGAAGGATAATTATCTTTTATTTTTTATTTTTAACCCTGCTTCATTTCAAAGAAGAGTATGCAGTTCAAAAAGACTAAATCTTGTTGTTTCTTTTAAACAAATCAGTAAAAAAAACCCTCCCCCAAAGAAAAAGTTACTTGCAAAATCGAAGGATGAAATTATTTTATTTGCCATTTATTTTACTAAAATATTTATAAATTTTACTAAAATATTGTCGTTTGAGTTTTTGTCCATATGTATGAGTATGTACGTGTCGAGGGCTAAAATGTCTTATCGCCTAGATGTCCTGTAGACTAAATATCCATATCCGTTTAATGATCTGTCGGCCGTATGTCCTTGCCGGCCAAGTGACCTGTCGGCTAAATGCCCCTGCCGGCTAACTGTCCTGTTGACTAAATATCCGTGTGGGTTAAATTTCCGTGTCGACTAAATGCCCCTCTCTGCTAAATATCCTGTTGGGTAACTGCTCGTGCCGGCTAAATGTCCCGTCTGCTAACTGCTGTTGTCTAAGTGTCTTATCGGCTAAATGATTTTCGGCTAAGTGTCATAGACGCATACCTGCTGTCGTTTTATATACAAGCGCAGTGGTCCATGTGCAATAATTTTATTATATTGCAATAAATTCTTACCTTATCCCGTTCATCAGGAATTCTTGGTTCCACATCAATGATTTTAATTATTTTAAAGTCTGATGTAATCTTCCACAGACTTTCAGCATAACTGCCAAATCAAAACTATTTTTGAAAAACGTTGATTTAAAGAACAAAATGTAGCATACTAGAACAGAAAAGTAAGTATCAATTACTACATAATAAATATACATACATTCGAATTCTTCTCTAATTAATTCCTTTCAAAATAATACAAGGTGATTATATTTGGCGGCAACAATTTGTAAAGTGATACCGCCGTTGACTAATAGCCCATTCAGCCAACACCCTTTCGGGCTAACAATAGTAATAATATCACAAATAAAAAAAAATTAAATTTATTATTTATTTTCTTTCCGAAAGCTAAAGTTTGCAAGACATTTTTAAAGTTGTCAATGTAAAAGTCTCCAAACGCAGGAAAAATTTCCAGTGCTTCCAGGAAGCACTGAAAAAAGTTTAAAACAAAACTTTTGCAATATCTAAGAAGAAATTTGACAATCTACAAAATTTAATTGCCATGAAGACAATAACGAGTTGTTGTTTATCCTTTTATAGCAATCTAAAATTTGAATCACAAAAACAGGTTCTATTTTGAATCATGCATTAATATAGGATGTTCTTAGAAAATAAAACTATTTACTTTCTTTCGTACGTTGATTAATGTAGACTGAAACCACTGCGAATGCCATTTTATAATGTTGTAGCACATGCCATAATGGGGTAACATTATTAATAAAACATAACTTCTTGTCTCTAAATTTTTTCCTTATTAGTTATGAATTTTCAATGTAGTTCAGCATAATTTTAAAAAAAGTAATTTAAAAAAGACAACAACAGCACTGTTTAATAAAATTATTATTAAATGCTGTAATTTTTTGTAAATGTTATTAATAGAAATATTATGAAGCCTTATAAGGTATTTTCTCCCTTCTTTCTGCATGCCTCCGTGGTGTAACGGTTAGCACATTCGGTGCATAATCGAAAGGTTCGAGTCTGTCGAGGGCATTGCTCATTTTTTATGTTTCCTGCTTAAAAAAACTCCTAATGATTCTACAGTGGTCCCGAACTAAAAAGGTGGTGAATCATGATTCTTCACCACCAAGATTTGGCGACTGGATCCCCTAAAGGGAGAGTATATAAGGTGTTTTCTCCCTCCTTTCTGTAACTCCGTGATGTAACGGTTAGCACACTCGGCCCATATTCGCGAGGTCCAGGTTCGAGTCCTGGCGAGGACATTTCTCATTTTCCATGTCTCTTCAAAAATATCCTAATGACTCTATCCCTTTAGTGATGCTTACTCTTTAAGCCGTAATGTGTTAAGAGTTGTACCGGAATTTCAAAAACAAGGAATACCTTTACCTCAAAACTTTATTTTTCAATTTATGCTAGTATTACAGCACACGAACGACATACTGAGATTCACAGATTCCTAATTATCTTAACAAGTTCTATTCCAGAAGTTATTTGCGTTATTGATACATTATAAAGATTCTTGTTAAAGACTAAAAGCAGAAAGCTCCTGATTGGTAAACCAGAAAACAGCAACGTACCTTGACAGGTTTCAAAACTATTATCAAGTTCTAGTGTTAGTTTACTTTCGGGTTGAAGTAGCTTATTGGTTTAGTTCATTACAGTAAAGCAAAGACAAACGTTTCTTCAAAAGTGAACTTAGTTGTGATGCTGCAATTTTTTTAGAAATTCTTACTTACCAAATCATTTAGAGAAAATAATTTTATCAGACCATTTACTACTCACATGCTGAGAGACAACGACTTCGTAACTTAGTTTTGATTGTCGACGTTTAAGTTGTTTTCTTGCACAGCTTGAGTTCTGTCTCTCGTCGCTTTCCATCTGAGGGTCACACGTGCAGTACAGGAAACAATAGTCTCCCCACTTTTCCAATCACTCTCTTGACTACTCGTGGAATTTTACCTGCTAGCTGGTCAAAGTCACGTGCCTTCGCAAGCTTAATTTTTTAATCTAGCGTATTGACACCCTTTCTGGAGCCACATAAGCAACTTCATAATCTATACCCACATTAAGCCATTCATCATGGCTCGAATGTGGTTTTCAGGGTTCTGGATAAAAAAGATATGCTGTCAATAAGCCAAATACGTTGTAATTTTTTCCCAAGAAAAAAAGGACCTGGGTTCGAATCCAGGCGAACAAGTTAGCTACATGGGCGCTTGCGTGATTTTCACCATATATAGCGTATGTAGGAGCCAGCTTCCTTCAGAAATTCTTCCACAAAGCTGTCTTTCCTCTTAAGCAAATAGCCTAATTATAGATTTGCGTAATAAATTAAACCAAATCAAGATATAAGACATTTGCTTCACGCTATGGGAAAGTTAGACCTTCACGCAATTTAAAATATGAATTTAACGTATTCATTTTGACGCTTCGCCTCGTGCATCCGTAGGTACATCTTTCGTTTTCCCTAACTTGTCAGATGTTTATGCTCTCCATTTATTCGTAAGAAATGTTGTGCTTGAAATCGAATGCACTTTCCGAATTTGCCGACATAACTGTAAAACACCCTGAATGCATAAAATCGATTTCGAATAAATAAAGTATTACAGTTGAACCCAACTATAATGAAACTCAGGTTACGGAAAAATTTGGTTCACTATATCCGTTCTGATACGCGAAAAAAAAAAGAAAATCTGAAAGGTTTTAGATTTTAAAGTATGTTCAAAGGGGCGTTTTTCTAACATTTTGTGTGTTACCTTTATTTATTAAATATCACGTTCTTCGCACTTAAACCATAAAATTTCAGTTCAAGAGCAATATCGCAAAATAATTTTAAATCGAGCGTATCTTTAGAATTTCCGATACAGTCTCACGCGCTGGAGATAAAAATGTTTTTTTCTGTACAACGTTGCCGTTGCTCGCTTTGAAATCCTTGAGTTTGTTAATCAAAAATTCGTTAAAGTTTTACAAAACATGAAATCGATAATAAAACAAATTCCACATTTCAAATTTGGGCTTCCAGATGCTCATATTCGCAGTAGAATTACGTCATTCAAAATTTGATGGCCTTAGGTACTGCTGTTTTATCACAATGCGAGAAACATGCATGCATTTATGCAGATTCTTCATTATTTAATTTCCTTAAATATAATACAGGGCGATAATACTTGATGGCAACAATTTGAAAACTGAGACGAACATTCAGAGTGATTCGACGCAAAATCGCAAAACGAAAACAACAGTCCGTCAGGGACAAAGCCCCTTTGGAACTAAAATAGAAGGAAATAGTGAAAAATCTCACAAAATACTGTAAAAACGGATTGATGAATCCATCCAGAACAGTGATTATCACTGTCAAATTTCCGAAAAGATCTTAAATGAAAACTTAAAAAATAGTAAATTTAAAAAGTAATTTAAAAGTTGATTAATAATAGTATTACGTGCAATCACTAAATTTCTTTTCCCTTGCTTTTCAGTTTCACCACATGTTAATAATTTTACAAGAAAAATTAATTGGCATAAAATTCAATACCTAAAATCGTCAATCCATTTACCATTATCTCCATATACAAAAACACATGTACAATTTTGAATAAGTATTAGCTTTGAACAGAGCGCTGTTTAGTAGTTCAATCAAACAACTAGAATGAAATCAAAGAATTGGTTCAAGTTCTTTTTCTCAGTAGATCAATGGTTCTTTGTCTCGATTCGTGACGTAACAAGATCTTTTTAGGTACATTTATCGTATATTCGTGTATTCTGGGTTCCCTAAATATTGTGTGTCTTTTGTTTATAACGCAGAGAAAGGTGGTGGGGGGAGGAAATAAAATAAACAGCAACCTAGGGAACTTTCGATTATTCTAATAGCATAAGCACAATGCGTTTAAAGATGAATTATTTTTCAGTTAAAAAATGCAGATTCTGGGAAAAAGTTTGAAAAATGTAAACACTAGTACTTATTAATTACCCCATCGACCGTTGGTGGAATTTTCCGCAACGGTCATCAACCATTACTACGGAATTCTAAAGGACACAGTCATCTACAATTGGCGCAAAATTGGGCTACTTGGTCGGTCGATACGATAATACATAAGTAACAAACATTTTCAGTCCAAGATATACATAAAGTTTGTTATATCGATATTTTTACATTTAGAAATTCGTTACAACAGTATAAAATAATACTAAGTCTATGAGAAATAGGACGGAACCAAAACGGTTGCTCATTATATCCGAGGGTTCGGTATGAGCCGCATTTGACGATAGTGGGGGCTATAAGCGGGACGTCACTGTATTAAAATTTTACCATTTTAAACAAAATAAAATTTTCAGGTTACGATATGCAGAAGTTTAGCATGACTTTGCTTAGAACGTTTATGTCGCATCAGAAAACACGAAAAGAAAGATTGTGTTTAAATTCGACAAACATAAAACCTAAAAATATTAACGGAACCACAAAGATACATTTCTTGCTTTCCTGAGAAAATATTATCTCTTGAGAACTATAACAACAAAACAGATAGTGTTTGATCGCTTGTTCTGTTTTCCTTCATATCCTATTAAGCGGTAAGAGGTCGACTCTAAAGTTTTTTTTTGTGTGTGTGTGTGTGGAGTGTATCAACAAAAGCATTATGATAAGAAAAATGTTAACTTCCTTCTTTCCCATCCATTGCGAGTTTATCTTTATTTATTTCATGTAAGGAAAATACCTTGAAGAATTTTGAATTATACGCGTATGTTTATTTAACATCTACAATAATTATGAAAATAATGAAATGTAAACTAACAATTGCAATTTGATTCTCGAGATTTGCATTAAATTTCCTAAACAGTATTTTCTCTCGTTCCATAGCCAAAATAATTTTTTCAGTATTTTTAACTTGAATCCACTAGCAACAGACTTGATAATACAACTGAAAGTTAGCTATTCGCCGTTTTTTGACCAACAATTTAAGTTTTCTCGATTTTCTAACTTCAGTGCGAACCAATTGTATTTAGTTAGGTTGGGGTATTTGAATATAGGAGAGGTCACGAGTGCTATTTACCTGGAAGATAAGAAGCTTTCGCGGAGTACTTTCTAAAGTAAATTGTCTCGTATTAACGTTACACATCATGCAACCAAAGCCCGTTCGCTTTTATTTGAACCTGGTCAAACTACCCATTTGCAATGGTTATGTCACTCAGCCACTGGAAATACCAGTTTTATTTAGTATTGAAATTAATTATTTGGCAAAACACTAGGACTATCTGCCTAAGGAGATGTATACTTTCGTGGAGGACTTTCTAATGAAAACTGGTTTGCATTCTCCTTACGTATATGAGGAAAACCACGAAAACGTCCATGAAACCAGCTGTTTCGCCGGGATTTCAGCCAGGGTCTGTTTTTTATTTTATTACGCGCGCTGCCATTAGGTACTACATCGAGAGAGAGGTATGTTCCGTGGAGGACTTTTCAAGGGAAACTGACTCGTATCCACATTACACAGGAAAAACCACGGAAATGCCTATGCAACCAACCCATTCGTCGAGACTCGAACCCCGGATCTAACTACCAGTGTTCAGGTGCTTTAACCGCTCATCTGCTAGAGGGCCTTTGAACCAAGATCAGGCTACCAGTTTTTATCACTTTATCGCTCGGTCGCTGGTGAATACCCGTCTAAGATAAGAGCATGTTCGTAGAGAACTTTCGAATAAAACCTAGCTGGTATTAACGTTACCTAAAGCGGAAACCGCAAAAATACCTTCTCCGAAGGATCTTTCTTTAGACTGGAAGAGGACTTGGCTAATTCATACTATCACCGACAGGCGGAACTCTTGCTTCTTGGCCCCTTTCTGGAATGATTTGTGAAATTGATCTGATATTACTGTCAGACAAATGAAAGAAAACAGCTACGAAAGTGGCTGACAAACACTGATGATTCTTTCAATATCCTTTCTCTATTCACAGCGCAGAGGTTTAATTGCTTTGCTCTATCTATGTCGTAGTTGCAAGTTTTCCTTTAGAAAATACTTAATAAATATTTTTATCCGTTAGGATATATCACTTACATTTTTTTCCATCTATTAGTTCAACTACTCTGAAAAATCCCTGAATGTTTGCTGTAACAAATAATTATTCATAACATATTTAAAAACATGTTTTAATTTAGTGATTGACCAAAATGTATTGCAGCCACATTGATGTTCTTAATTTCCGTGATTCTTATGTTTTCGTTTACTTCCAATTAAAATATTTCCTTTCGAATTCCTTCAAATTTAAGTATCTCATTTGATGCACATTTCCCCTTTACTTCCTGAGAATCATTTACCTCATTCTTTGCGTTCCGTATTTTTCGGCATTTCTTGTGGCAGATTTGGGAAAGAAAATTTGTAACCAAAACTCCTCTGAATCGTAATTTCACTATCATTTATCTGTAGAAATCTGGCATTATTTCACAAAACTAGCAAGATCTCATCTTTACGAACTTCGTCTCTAAAATGTAATTTAACAATTAAAGTTTTATGGTGCTCTGTTATTTCTACAGTTCCAGATTTCTAAATCCAGTCTCGTTTTTCCATGCTTGCTTAGAAGTAAACAATCAGATGATTGTGAATGCACGCAGGCCGATTAAGAAATACGGCAAATGCCAGGAACTATCCAACGCGTCGAATTAACTACGCAATTGCTTTGCTGCTTTGTAATTGACTAACTGATTGAAGATAAACTTCAGTGAAAATATTTGCTTTTCCCCAAAATTGGGGTGGAAGAAGAAGTCCAATCTCCTTAAAGCTCTGGTTACCATTCTTCCATGAAATACATGGACCATTCTTTCATGAAATCCATGAAATACAAGACAGCAAAACAATAACAGAATTTGGTTTCCGGAAAAAAAATCCCGAGTCTCGAAAGGAAGAGTAAGTCTATGCATAAAACCATAACACCCGAGCAGCGGCTTGGAAGAGATAGCCTAGAGTATTTTTTTGTCAAGTTAACAAATTTAGCCCTGAGGAAAAAAGTCATTTATCCTCCTCTTATTTCTCAGTTTCGAAGACGAAATACGGTTAATCTTTTGTACTATTAAAGAATGAAAAATCTGTATGCTCTTCGCATTACGAAACACGTCAGCACCTACAGCCACCAAATTTTGAACACACATGCGAACATATGCCCCTTGAAGTCCAAATTTGAATTTCGAATTGAATTTTTATACATTTTATGCGAATTTAAGGAACTTTTGTTTGAAAACTCAGCGATAAAAACTGTGTTGCCATTCGAAAAATCGTAATATTTAGATTTCAGATTTAATCAGAAAACTCAGAGATAAAAAAAGTAGTTTTCTACTCTGCAAATCGCAAAATATATCTTTCAGATTTAATCAACAAACTTAGCAATGTTGCGTTGTCACCGTTTGAATAAAAATATTTTTGTCAACGTTCGGCAAAGCATTTAATTTCTCTTTTAAACCTACACTGTTTTCCAAACTATAAAAAAACAATAAACAATAAAAGCAGTAGTTTAAAAACAATAAAAGCAGATTCATCTGAATTTTATTAGTCACTAAGTTGGCCTGTGAAATTACATTAGCTGTATTCATTAAAATCATTATATTATATAAATACTTGTTTTTATAACTACTTTAGGCGGCTAGCCGCAGTAGCGAATAGTAACGAAAATAAATAAATAATAACTTGAAAATAAATACTTGATGAAAATAAATAGCTTGCATCAGTGACGTTAAAGAACAAGCTTTCTCAATCCTAATCAAGGAAACGGATTTTAATTAGCGTATCAACTTAATTGAAAGTGGAATTAATTACTGATCTGGTATTTGTGTTTCTACTGAGATCTATTTCAAACGGATGATATCCGTGTGATGTCGTCAATCTAAAGAATTGCCAAAAGTCGGAAAATAATTAACGACTGAAAGGCAAATTATAGTCATGTCTACTGACGTTAAATCCGTTTTGGCTCTTTATCTGCAAAGCTTATTTCATTGGAAGTTAAGACTTGGCTATCGCATGATCTCACAGCACTGCTTTTTCTGAAACACGGGTATTTGTTTATCGGATGTTAAGAGTGACATTAATCCGTTCCTGAGATAATTGAAATCAGGGAATACATTAGAGCTTCATTAGACCTTACAACAATCGTACAGAAGCTCAAAAATTTGGCCCTCTAATTAGATCTGTATATATTGTAAATTGTGTATATAATCTTATTTTGCATTCATGAGTAATTATGCAATGATTTACTTGTTCGTCGCATTATGTAAACGAGAATGTGCGTGGGGCCTAATTACAATAACTATTTGATTTTTAAGTAGTTTTAATTATTAATTTAACTCATAGTGAAAATAAATATTCATAAACCCGTTGATCTCGTATTTTCAGAATTTATCCGTCGACTAAAAGCCAACTGGATTTTCCAAGATGTATTATATTTCTTGACATGTTGAAATTTATGGTATATTCAGTGTAATGCTTCTTCTGAAAATTCTAAGAGAAATTTTGCATGCAATCAACTACTAATTTCCACATCCCTTTCAGTAGTAAATTTCCTTTTACTCTGATATTCGAAGCAATAACAGATTTCTTAAGGTATCTGACACTAATGTATCCCACCTCTTTCCCCAGTTACCTCCCTACACAGATGACACTTGAACATTCGAGTTCCTTTTTCTTTTACAATAGCAGTCCTCGGTAGTAGGCATTCAGGACGTTATGAAGTAGGTAAATCCGTTAGCAGCGCTTAAGTAGCTAATATCATACAAGAAAACCTCTCTATAAAATATGTACGGTTTGTGAGGAACACCCGGTGATAACGAATGAACTTTTTCCTCTAGTTCCATTTCCTACAGACTTAATGTTTTTTATACAGCTATAGCAAACTTCCATTCTAAAGCATGTTTTTTATGCTAAATAATTTTTAGTGTAAAATTATTAATGTGAAGCTGAAAAACAACAAAAAAGAAATTTAGTAATTGCAAGTAATAATATCTGTAATTAACTTTTAAAATTTTTCAATTAATGTTATTAGTAACGTCTTTTGGGAGATGTGACAATACGAATTATTCTTTCTGTGTGATTCCTCAATCACGTTTTACACTATTTTGCGAAACGATCTCCACTTTTTTTGCCTTATCCGATCCTACATAGTGAACCACTGGATATAACGAATTGAATGTTTGGTCTTTTGAAATTCGTTATAGCGGGATCGACTGTAGTCTCTTGCTGATCTGTTGCTATAATCATGGTGCAAAACAACAGCACTTTTTAACATTTTATTTTGTCATTAACAGTAGTCAAATGAACAGTCATTAATAGTAGTCGAACATTAACAGCAGTCATTTTGAACCAAAGTTGTTTGCTGTAAATCTACTTGTTAAACTAATTCTCGATCTATTAAAATTTCTGTAAAAAATGCTTGTAGGTGTTCATTTCTTCTTTGTATCTCAGATGGAAAGAAATTTTCCCCTTGTACCTATTTGTCAGATAAGTAACAATTTTATGATGGGGAAAATTTCTTTGTTTATTTTGACAGCTTTGAGGGCATTGTGAGAGATTTCCCGAATATCAAATAAATATTTGTATTTCAGATTTTTTCTGCTTTCTGACATGTGAACGTTAAATTTTTTTCTTGTTTAAATTTTTTTAAAACTTGCATAAGTATTGGTAACTTAAAAACTTGCTGTGGACATATTCACGTTACATTGGTTAAGAAAATATAATGTAATGCAGCAAAACAACATTCAGTTAAATATGAAAATCGAACTTATGTAATGGCGTGATATGGATTTACTGGCTTACGATTGCAGCTATCAGTTTAAAAACTTGAAATATACTACACATTTAGCTCCAAGCCCCTTATTTATGTTATTTCTTCAAGCGCAGGAGGCATCCCTTGAAAATGTTTGTGCAAATCTTTGATGTAAACGTTTGGAAAAATTGTCAGTGTAATTTTAGACTCAAAATTTTGTAGAATTGTTAGTGAAAATTTTGCAAAATCCATAATTTGAAACCTAAACTGCGAAATTTCACTTTTACCCTCTGGCTGCCCTTTAAATTTTAGCCTTTTCCCACGATACATTTACTACGCTATCTTTTAGAAACAATAAAGCAAGAACTCACTAATAAATGCAAACAAAACACGAATTTGAGAACGCTCAGATGTAGAAAAACATTTCAAAAAGCCAAATCCCAATAAATGAATATTCCGTCCAAACCTTTTCGTTAAAAATACGGTTACTTTTCATTAAAAATATGATTTCCGAGGCAGCTATAATAAAAAATTAACTATGTTTACAAGCAAAACTCAGTTATATTAAAGTATACATTTCCTGGCGTGCTAGATACCTCCTTACGGATATTAAGGGGCTACGACAGTTACGTTACCGACAGTATTCTTACTTTACGCATTTGTGACTTATTTAGATTATTCACTTGATGACCAAAACTTCATTTAATCCCCAGTAGTAATTTGACTTACTTACGACACTCAGCATTTATGTTATTTGCCTTCAACTGTAAAATCTGGATTTTTGAACAACGTCGATGCTCTCTGAGGGTACACTATACATTCTTCCTATCGGCGTTGGAAGCACTTTATTACTCTTTGCAGTATGCTAGTATCTAAGATACTGATGAAAGTGGCCGAACCACATCTTCGTGCACCACACATTCTTCTGATCGATGTCCGAAACTGTTTATTACTCTTTGCAACATATATACCTTGCAGGTAAGGAAAGAACTTAAGTGTGATTATGAGGATATTGAGATCGATCATCCTATAATTAGCTTATTTAATTATCATTACAGATTGCTGGCATTATCTGGTCCGTTAAGTAATGAATATAGAATGTATTTTTTATCCAAAACTTTGATGTTGACGCTTAGTTCTGTGCCAAGTTTTTAAAGTGAATAGTAGTTTATTATAGTGAGTGCTGCAATGAAGATCGTTGCAATTACTAGCTGAAATAAAAGAACCACTTTAAAAGATCCATAATCTGAACTTTCAGAAACAAATTGCCCTTGAGGAAGTTAGACATCTGATATAGAGCAAACTACGGTAGCTTCAAAATTATGCGAAAAGTTAAATCTTTTCGAAGCGAGTATCTTCGAAGACATTAAATTCGGAGCAAAAGCGAATGTTACCATCCAGAAAAGGAATGAAACAACAAATAGATCATAAAATGAACCATGAATGGGAAACAGTGCCTACTAAGAGATGCTTCTAAGCGGAGAATGATGTCTATGTCGGTATAAATTTCAAGTTAGAATTTCTTTCAAACTTCAAAGGCTCTTTCACCACAAAATGGTAATTTAATTTCACAACTGGGATGTAAGTTACATACATTTGTGAATATTAATACTCTGTTTCATATGCAGTTGATTTAAATATTAATTTAGTTAATTTTTTAAATTCTAATTATGTTCTTGATATCTTTTTGTTAAATGTAAATACATAAGACACATATTTTGGAGAAAAGAAATAAATTCTTGACAAAAGTCTCTCAACTTTAACATTTTTTCCGTGAAAATACTTGTTTGAACTTCTGTGGCGGGTCTAGGAATGAATTATAGTAGCACCTTGGTTCACGAATGAATTATCCAAACGAAAAATCTCTTGGATGACGAAAGGTGCCTCCAAACGGAAAAAAGAATAAGAAAACATTGCAGAAAGTAAACTTAGCAGCTACTTGATATTTTTTGCGGAGTAGGACTTCCCTTTCAAACGAATACATTGCGCACCTTTAGCTTTTTTCTGTTCTCTAATTATGCAGTCAATTTTCCTTCGTAGAGAGACGGTAAAATTTAAGTTTTTCTACTTTTTATATGAGTTTGTTTAATGTTTAATATTGTGTATGTGATACATTTAGTGAATTCCTTTGGTTTTTGCATTGCGAACTCACATACAAGATACTGTTTTCTAAACAATCATTTTGGAATTCGGGAATGCATTAATTCGTTTTAAATGAATTTCTATGGGAAAAATTGGTTCAGTTTACGAACTATTTTCAGGAACGAATTAAGCTCGTCTATTACATGTCTTTGAAATATTACTGTACTGTCTAATGTAGCAATAATTGAAATACTACTGTACTACTACTGTTATAACTCTGATTAAATGAACAGGATTTTCACCACATTTCTAAATACTTTTTAACTTGCTTATAAGAAAGATGGCAAAAACCCACTAAAGTTTTAGGACAGATCTCCTTTCCACAGGGGCAAAAGCGAAATGTCTTTTAGTTCTGAGCGCAAGAGACTTATACCATTCGTCTTCAAAATCTACAGCGTTTGTATAAAATCTTAAGTTTTTTTTTCCTGGACCTAAGCTGACAAATCGCATTTTACATTAACTAGTTCTCTGCTTCTCTAAAAAATACAGCGTAAGCTGATGAATTTCATTCTAGAAATGCTCGATCAATATCAGCAACAAATTAAATCGAAGCAAAGGAATGCAATAGCAATGTCACCCACAAATCTTCATATACACATTCAACATACTGTTTAAAGAACATGTCAAACATGTAAATACTTCTGAAAATTATTTTTGGCTTGAAAACTAAAGAGATAATTAAAGAAAATAGTTAATCTAAAATAGTCAAATTACATGAACATCTTTTTCCTAAATAGCAAAAATAATATTTGGAAAAAGCAAAATAATTACAGACATGAAATTAACATAATTTAAAAAAATACTCAGAATACATATTGAGTATTACTGAATTTTCCTGTTTAAAATACTTCATTTTTTTAGGCATGAGAAGAAATAGCTCCTCAATATTTGTAATGAAAGAATCGTAAATGAGATATCGAAGTTCAGCAAAGTTAAAACAGATAATCTTAATCAAACAGCATTATTTAATGCTGAGGTTTGATAAATTTAGCAGATTTTGATTTTAAAAGCAGAAGGTTAGGTTAGGTTATTCAATTGTGGCAAAGCACACGAGGGCTATCTACCTAAAGGAAGGGATGCCTTCGTGGAGGACTTTCTAAGGGAACTGGCTCGTATACACGTTACACGTGGGGAAAACCACGAAAACGCCCATGCAACCAGCCCGTTCGCGGGATTCGAACCTCGGACCGAACTACCAGTGTTCAGCGTCTTTACCGCTCGGCCGCTGGTGGGCCAAAAGCAAAAGGAAAGTATGTAAACTGGATAAAAATATAAAATTATAAGAACTATAAATGAATTTACTCTTCTTTTTTTATGATAAATACCAACGAAAAAATTTTCCCTCTTTATTAAATAATCCTATGTTAAACAAAGTGGGAGAGCCAAATTAATACCAAAATAAAATCAAACTATGGAAAGTTAATTTATTTCTAGTATAAGAGGTTTTTTTAAACTTTTTGGAACTGATAGCAATTAATAAATGAGTATTGCGGGGAAGTAATGGGTTATTGTCTTTAATTTTGTAATAAAATGTGTAAGTAATGTAGAAAATAGCAAAGTGCACGATAATCGCTCTGTTGATTTTATAATATTTTTATCATTAACTGCTGTATTCGCTAAAGTGGGAAGTTTCCATTCGGAATTCTTTAATTTACTTTGCACTAGATCGAAAATCTTCAATCTAATGTTTTACAAGCAAGGACGCTTAACATAAAATCAAAATATAAAAAATAATAGCGGCATCCAAAGAAGAAAGTTAAAATTTATATTTATTTTCTATATGATATCCAAACTTTGGTACCTTCAAGAAATTTTGTTCATTAAACTTTCTAATTCAGGTATACCGATAAATATCGCAGTTTCAAACGGATATTTACCGTATTCTTTGACACATTTCATCTTTTCTTTACCGGAAGATTCTGAAATTTTTTAAAACATTTGCTTAATTCTTTCCTTTCTCAATGCGTTCGGAGAATGAGCTCCTCTAAATTTTAAAATGGATTCGTCAACGTAGTGAATATTTTCGGCTTACTCATAACGATACACATTGGCAAATTACCTGCGATTGTCACGGCAAACCTTTCTATTTTAACTTTTGAACTTAACGCCGGACCAATGCAAGAAAAGACCCATTCCTGCGAAGCAAACACGAATTGACATTCACTCTCCAATTTCGTCGAGTCTTATGCCCATTTTCCCTCTCTAATTATTTATGGGTGATTTGAGGCCTGAGGAATAGCAGAGGCTATAATAAGAATATGCAGCCGCCCAGACGGTATAGTGGTTAATGGAGCCTACTGCGGAACCGAGACACCCGGGTTCAAATCCCGGAGGATGGGGGAGCTCTAAATATATGGTGATCCGAAAGTCCTCTCGCGAGATTGACGGCAGGAGAAGAGGTGAGGGAGACCCTTGAACCCGTCCCACCGAGGTGATCTCCACCAGAATTGGGGGCGAAACTGAGCGAAATCGTACTGTCACCTGTATGGTACTCAAGGCTGTTGCCAACGACAGAGGCAATCTTGTTTCCTTCCCAGGAATGAATTTCGTGGGCTTGTTCTGATGTTACTGATAGACAAGGAAGAAAAGACACACAATAGCAAAATAAGAACAGGCGAGAATCTAGTTGCAGGGAAGTAGGAATGAAGATATTTTATTAGATTTTGAAACATTAATATTGTTATGTATTTTTATTAGAATGTAGGTTTCTTTTAAAGACATAATCATGAACAAATTACAATCATAATTTATTCATGAACACTTTTCATTTTTTATGATTTTAGTATAACCACGCCCGGCGTAAATTTGGCGATTCTTATAATTTTCCCCTCTCTATTTTTCGACGTTAAAATTAGTTAAGAAAGGGGAATAAATGCGCGAGTAAGTACGTTATTTCAAATAGTTATAATATGTATATTAAATCATTAAAGAATTTACTTTAATTTAAACTAAGCATAAAGAATTTATGGAAACTTTCTAAGTTTTAGAGAAAACTTCCCAAGCGGGCCAAAACGTGAGAATAAATAAGAACAACATAGACTGTTTCTCTGATTTATTAAGTATTTCTTCGACGCATAAATAAATATCCATACTGTTTGTATGTAAATAATCACAAACTTCCTAATCTCTCACTGCATCTGGATACCTGATGACATTTCGGTTTTAATGTTTCGTCGCCTTAGAATGAAATTACTAGAACTCATCTTCCTCAAGAGTTGTAGATGCTCATCCTTCAATCTGTTTCTTTTCTCAGACTTACTGATTTTCATGTGCGGAGAAAAACTGCTCTTGTATGAATGTGCTTCGAAAATCAGCGCTTATTTTTATTGAACATTCGTATCTGAGCGTATTTATATTTTGATAGGTATAAAAAAGTTAATCAAATCTGTACCTTCAAGTCTTTGAATAAGATTTACATCACAGTGTAAACTAATTAGATCCATTTGTGGATTTTCTGAGACGTCATTCACGTTCATTTCTTTATCTTAACATTGGACCCTCAGTCATTAAAATCTTAAGCTTTTTCTTCAAATTCTTCTATTAATTATGCTAAATAATTTGAGGAAAATGTATTCGCAAGCCGTGCAAAATTGTTTCGAAGGCTGCAAGCAAATGGCTAGCTGCCAGTTTGAAGCAGCAATTTAGACAGTTTATAAAATCACATCGTAATTAAGTTTCGAGAACCTTAATACTATAAAATTTGTAATGTTTCCTAACCTAGAATTTACTTAAGTCAGACGGTAAATAAAATTAGCAGAGGAGAAAGACGAATATTCATCTCAGCTATGCGAGGTTGCAATTAGTTTACATGAAAAAATTAATCTTGTATAACTTTATGCCTCTGAAAGTGATAAAAGTTCACTTAATTAAAAAAGCAGCCATTAACACCGCTTGATGTACAACTCGCATAATTAACTTCCTTGTCTTACAATGGTGTCCAACCAACAGCTAATCTCTAAGGTATGACTGAAATTTCCGTTAAGGGCGAAATTATACGACATATGAGATTTAGCGGTCAATTTCTGCCATGCTTCGTATAATTTTACGTTGTGCATCTCACAGATCATTGAACCTATACACTTAGGTAAAATTAACCTGGATAATAACCCCAATGATGCTTTTAACCTGGATAATAACCCCAATGATGCTTTTCGACAAATTCGTCGGGCTAAGACTTTTGTACTTTTCACACAATTAAGCTCAAAAACGTGCCAGAAAGACTTTGTTTTGAATTTTTCAGCAAATACTCCCCGCTTGTGTGAAGTTTGCTAGAAATATTTAGTATTTCGTTTCCTATCAAACAATAAGTTACTGGTTGCGAGCAAACGTGTAACGACTAACTTTACTCATACCTGCATTTATCAATCAGACAGACATTGTAAGACGCCAGCTTACTGCCTGGATATGATGATACAGAAAACTCATCGTTTCAGCCAGAGCTGCTCAGGAGTGATTAATGACGCTGCCTGCTATACCAGTGCTCGGTTTCGAATCTTGGAGAAGTTATGGATAACTGTAAATGTATAGTGCCTCTGCGGCATGGTTTCACTCAGAATATACGGGAAGCCGAAAATCCTCTTGCTTGGTTGGTGTTAGGGATAGAAGTCTCTTGGGGATCGTTCTCCGAGGTGTTCTCCTCCAAACTTAGGGTGGAACTGAGCAAATTCCTACTGTCATTTATATTGTTTTCAAGGCTCATGCCTCACTTATATTCTTCTCAAAGTCAGCGACAGGCGTAATCTTGTACTCTTTACCACGATAAACTTTGTAGGCTTGTCCTGATTGCATCAGGCAAGTGACATTAGCCACTTCAACAACATTTCAGCGAATAGGAACGAATAGAAACGGAATACAGTCGAACCGAACCTCGTCATAATGAGCTCTTGAATATAATGAACAAACGTTTTGATCCCACTCAGTTTCCTGTACACTCAGTGGTAATTTATGCTGCTCACTTCCAAAGTTATAAAATCAGATGTAAAGAGCAGTACGGATATTCTTCCATTAAAACTTTTTACGTGTTTCATACTTTTTCCAGAATTTCTGAAACTCTAAATGAAAAAATTAGTAGCCGCGTTCAACATGTTAGGATTCACATTCCAGCTATAAAGAGAAACATCTTTACGTTACTTTATGTTTACGTTCGCCCTTACTTTTCTCTGTTTCCTAAACAAAGACTATGCGAGACAAGTGTAACACCCAACTTAGGAGAACGAGGACACAATAATTATATTTTAGGACACGATACGGTACACGTGACCACTGAATTAAAGAACATGAATGAGCTGTCTCATTCCATTTAAGTTCTTTGACGAGGTTGTCACACAAAACTGTATTAAAGACTCATATCTTATGATGGAAATTTAAAATTTTCACTGCTCAGGATAAGGAAAAATAGTCAGTCTTATGAGGTTTGGGCTATAAAGTGAATTCGTCTTTTAGGGAATGAAACTTTTTTATCGTTATTGATTTGTTTAGTTTGAGGACAAGTATTTTCCACGTTCAGTCCTCCAAATGAGGTTTCTGCATTCTTTAGGCCTTTTACAAGTCACAGGATATACTTTACGAGGGTTATTAAATTTTCTTTGAAACCATATATATGTTACGTAAAGGTAAATGATTCAGTATTTTTTCTTAGTCCTTTCCTGTAAATGTAAAAACACTGCTTTCATATTTTTATGGATAAAATAATGAATAACAGTAATAAATGCATAATTCAAGAGAATGAATTCAAGGTATCACCATTTCTCTAATTACATTATTAGAGGAATCATGGTATTTATCCCAAGTATTTTAACATGTAAAATTATTAACGTTCGTGAAACTTGAAAAAAAAAGGAATACCAAATTTAATATCTGTGCTTAATTAATCACTGTAATTAAGACTTAGTTTTTTAACTTAGATTTATCATTTACTTCTTTTAGTAATGGCTAATCAGTTCTTTTTTCATCCCAAAAGGGGTTGCTAGTCTCGAAATGGAGTATTACTTTGGCTCACTATAAACGACGTATTACTTATTAGATTGCTGCCACAAAACATTATCGCCCTGTATTATTGTTGAAAAAATTAAATAATGCAGAAACTGCTTGCGTGTTCCTCGCACTATGAAAAAAACGACGGTACCTAGAGCCATCAAATTTTGAATAACGTACTCCTCCACCGAACATGTGCACCTAGAAGTCGAATTTTGAATTTTTACTTTGTTGTACTATTTATCCTATATTTTTCAAAATTTTAATGAACTTTTGACTAACAAAATGAATGATTTGAAAGCGAGCAATGGCAACATTGTTCGAAATAAAATATTTTTATTTCCAGCATGCGAGATTGTTGCCATTCGGAATATAAGATATTTATCTTTCAATTTTAATTAACAAACTCGTGTCTATGGAAACAATGCGTTGCCACGGCCGTATATGAAGTACTTCTATCTTCCGCGCGCCAATGTGTTGTTATTCAGTAAAGCCTAATATACTTTCAAATCTATAAGGTTATTGAGTAATAAACTAATCAATTTAACGGAATAAACACAGTTTTAAAAAAAATTTTTTTCTACTTTTTAATGTAATTGATGTAAATAAAGATGTAGCAAAAACCTTGAGCTGTTTAGTTAAAAATATTCAATATTTTTATGAAATTACACAAGCTGGACTTATTAAAACCAATGATAACTATTTTAGGCAGCTAGTCGCTAGCGCAGCTGTTTTAAAACAAATAATATAGCGAATATAAAAATATGTAGGCCAACCTCCAATATTTTATCGGGAATTCTAAAGATATGATGTTTTTAAATATTTTGTTATTTGCTGTTGAGTTGAATTTTATGTGGGATAAGTGCAAAGAACGTTATATTCAATAATTAGAGTTGACGCACAAAGAGTTAATAATGAAAAGACAAAGTTTTTTACTATCCATCTTTCTATGAAAACTGAATGCTGATGTGATGAACTGAGAGAAGACTGAAAAAATATTAAAATGTATGCCAATACTAACACTGCATCGGGAATTCTAAATGTATACTGCTATGTTGCTTTTCAAATTTTTGTAATTTTGCGGTTGAATTGCAAATGGCAGAAGTGCGAAGGAAACAATTCTTAATAATAAATCTAAAAAGACAAAACAAAATTGTTAATAGGACTGAGTGTAACAGCAGACTGGTAGACTACGAGCTCAGCGAGAGCGTAAAAAAAAAAACTTAACAAACCCTTTCGCGCAAGCGACCGTTACACTTTAAGAGGCTGAACTGAAACCTTCCTTTTTTTCCCTAGTTTTATGTACGCTTCTTAGGTGCTGATTAACATGTCTTAGCTTAGTGTACAATTTACTCCCATTACTTTTAATAAATTTTTTCTCGCAAAAATAAAAATCTTTCTTCTCAAGAATTTTTAATTATCCGATCGATGAATATCTTTTTAATAAGGTTCTACTTTAACTTCAAATTAAAGAAAATTCCTAAAAGAAGTTTTAAAAATGTATTGTAAAAGAACCAGTCAAATCCTCTTTTCGTACATGCGTCATCGCTATGTTTTCGAATTAAACACTGCGGCATATAAAGAGAAATGTGCATATTATTAAAGAAAATTGCTTCTATTTTTAAATGCAATTAATATTGTCTCTTTGCTTAAAAGTTCTGAAAAAGAAAAGGCTTGAGGAAACTGAGAATAAGATCGCAGTTAATGACTAATGAAATTTCACTGCTAAAAGAAATTTGAAATGTAATCGCATTGCGGATACTTTCATGATCATTAAAACCTACCTATGTCTTTTTAATCTCTTTGACACATCAAATGACTCCCAGCATCACGCTAAAGCATTATCGACTGCGAACCAAGGAATTACTTTAATTAAAACCTGCGGAAGAAAGAATCTATAGATAAAAACTCGAACTTTAATAGATAATATTTGTGTTAATTCTGAAGATATCAGCAACTGTTTAAGCACCAAAGAGGTAAAAATCTTTTTATCTTAATTCAGGCTATAAAAGTGTTAGAGAACACATCAACAGACTCTTTAGTGCTTATTTATTTCAACGAAATTGTGTCTGCCCAGCAGGCAGACGCAATTTTGTTGTGACAAACACTGCTGACATGGCTCCCGACCTAGGTATATTACCTGTATCCGTGCGAAACAAGTTACCAACTCAGCAGATGTCAACCGCTGTCTGCCAGATCACATCCCCGAGGTCAGTCTGACAGATCAGGCGGCCTTTACTAAATTAATCAAACACAGATTAAAATTAAACCATATATACAGATTAAAACCTGAATAAGACTAAATGACATCATGAAATGAGCGAATACTAAATATAAATGCAAGATGTGCTTATTACACAGAATATGCATAGCTTACAGTGTGTGGAATATTTGAAATTTATAGTGGCTTTCGAAAGGATGATAGCCAAATGTTAAGGCAACCCTTCTTCTTGCTCAGAACGCCTTTACACCACAGCGAGCAAGGCTGCCGATAAAATTTGAATGCCGTAAGCATATTATTTGACACATGAAATTATTTATGTGAATGTTTCGTTTTAGAGGATTTTATATCTTGTACATAATTCCATAAAATAAAAACGAAAAGCTTTATGAAGACTTCAGTTTTGAATCCCGAGATAATTAATTCCTGACCATGTTATACGAATACTAGATAGGCGTATATAATATTCAGGATACGTAATTACATAAACAATCTTACTACTAATTACAAATGCTAATACAGGAAAAGGAGTTCCACTTCGAATATTTGCGTACACTAGGCATATTTTCTGGCACAGTCATCTATTATAGTTTTTAACTTCTACTAAGCAGCTCTGTTATGTTTCAAGTTCTGAAACTATTGTGACCAGAAACTTATGTTTGGCGGTTTTATTATGATGTTTCCCAAATGTGGGTAGAACACAAAGTACTCTGGATGGCCCTCCTCCTCACACTCGCAGATTCTATCTTCTCTCAGGTCAAAACGTCTTAGATAATCAAGAAACCACCCACCCATGCCTCGTGATAAATTACGACAGAATGAATGCGGTTGAATGCTCATTGAATGCGGTTCTGGTGACACTTTGCGAAAAAACGTATACTTAATAAACTTATGGACTATACAAACTATTAATAAACTTATAGACCTGATGTCCTGTTATAGCCTGGTCCCATTGCTCTTGCCATTTAGAGGTTATTTTTTAAAAGTCTGCCTCTTCAGGGATGCGATCAGCTTTGTTAGAACTTCCTTTATTGGTTTCTTTGGCAACAGTGTCCGCTGACTTATTCCTGTAATTCCCGTGTGAACAGGAACTCGATAAAGAATGGGTCTTCATGAAACTGGCATTCGTAGCAGGATGCTTCGAATGTTCTCTACTATTGGATTCTAGAAAATAATTCTGGCTGTTGCTACGAGGCTCCAGGCAAAATCGGTGTAATGCGCTGGACGGTTTCGCAATGACCGTGAAGTTATTGCTGACTAACCGAGCAATGATTGTCAGTTACAGCTTCGAGCGGATGAAGCACCTGAAAGTAAACGGCAGTTATTTATTCGATTGATACCTGAGTAGACCAACATCAGCTGCATTTTGCAAGAGTTCACTGTAAAGCGGTTAGCTTATATTCCGGGTATTAACAATGGCATTCGCAGTATAATGAGCTTCTTCTTCGTTTTCTATACATAGTTTAAATGCAACTTAATTTATTGTAAATAATAACAGATTTAATTTTATGTGTTACATATCCATTGTAAATGTAGTAGAGTCTCACATATTCGACCTAATGTGGACTGAGAGGGTGACGAATAATCTCAAATCTCGAGTTATACGGAAGAAGAAATGTGCGATTTGCAATCCATAATATTTCGTTCGCCATCTAAATCCAGAGCAATTTTTAGCACCAGAGGTGCTATTAGTCTCGAAACTAACTTTTTGTCTCTATCACTTTTGTGTCCAATTCACTTTTCAAATTGCTGCCGCCTAGTGTTATCCCTATGTATTACTTTAAAACTAAATTAAAAAATGAAGAATCTGTATGTATGTATGTTCATCTCACCGTGTGGGAAAAAACAACGGTATTTAAGAGCCACCGAATTTTCAATATGTACGTAGTCTTCCACACGAACGCACGCACCTCGAAGCACGAATTTTTAATTTCGCATCTGTTTTTTATTTATTTCATATTTTGTACAATTAGCGAATTTTTGTTTAACACACTCTGTGATTTGAAAACGAGAGGTAGCAACACTGTTCGAAATCAAAGCATGCCAGACCGTTGTCTTTCGGCAAAAGATAAGATATTTATCTTTCAGTTTTAAGCCACAAATTCGGCTATTTGAAAGAAATGAGAAATAGCCACTGCCTCAGGTAGAATACTGATTATCTTCACTAACCAGCGTGCTGCCATTTAATAAAGAGTACGATATTTAACAATCAAATTTATTCTTTCTATTACTGAGTAGCAATCCAAGCGATTGAAATGCAACCAACGTAGTTCTTAAAATTATTTTTTCTACCGTTTAATTATATTGATTTAAACGAAAATACATATAAATCTAGTGTCTAATAAATAAATATCCTTTTAGATATATTCAATATATTTATGAAATGACCCTAGTTGGACTCGTTAAAATCTTTTAACACATTATTTGCCTTTTTTATGCTAACTCTTTTAGACGGACAGCTTGTCCAGCGTCTACTTTTGTAAGAAATTATATACAGAATATCAAAAAAAACATGCATGGCAGCTCATAACACTCTATCAGTTTTTCTAAAAAATTACTGTTTTTAAATACTTTGTAATTTTGCTTTCGAACTGTATGTTGCATAAGTGCGAAGCAAGCGATGCTTATTAATAAAACTAAAAAGACAAAAAGATTATGTTAACAAGACCGAATCCAAGAACATATTGGTCATCTGCGATGCTCAGCTTCGCAGGTGACCCATCTGTGAAGCATAAAAATCTTCATAAATCCCCTGGTGTGACAATGAAATATGAATCCTTGCCTATTTTCTTTCTTTCTTTTATTAATACTTTCCTCTTCGTTTTGTCTCTTAAGGCATCATTTCCATTATCATGTTTTTATTTGTTTTCTTTTTTTTTCTCATTCGATATTTTTATTTGCGCAGAGAACATAGGTCAAGGCTTGTAAGCCTGGATATAAACTAAGAAACTCTACTCAGTGAACTAGAAGTTTAGCATATAATAGGGTACAGCTATAAACCTTCAGGCAAATCTGCTAACGACTTGCAACAGAAAGGCATGTGATTGGTAATCGACATCAGCCACCTGACTTTCTTCAGCCACGTTGTTACTGAGAGGAGAAATGGAGTAGATTGAAATTTCCCCGAAAAGAACAAAATTTATCACCGGATTAGGTATATAGTCTCCAAGAAATAATAACACAGAAATATCAAAATTAGAATAGCATAACGTATCTTCTAACAAAACAGGAAAATACACGGATACTGATACGTATAAATATGTACTGTAATTACAATACTCTAGCTATTAATCAACTGTCAAATTATTTCAAAAATATAATGTTCTGTCTCTAAAAGACTACAAAAAGTGAATACCAATTTTACGGAATGTAGAGTAATCAGGAGTCGAGTTTGTGAGACTGTATTATAAAGACCAAATGAATTGCTTTAATTCATCCGCTGCTGAACAGAAATTCTTTCTTATGACACAACATTAAAGTATCATTTTGTAGTTCTTTTTCCTCCTTTTTTTGAGTACCGCTGAAAAATAAATCATTTATATGGTCTTTATAAGCGTATTTATTACATATCAAATAAGTTATTATAATCTTGTTCTTGCTTCAAAAGCAAAAAGTGCAAGGTCCTTTCCAGAATGTTTTACATATTTTGCAAGGCTTCTTATTTTCTTCTGATTAACTAGCCGCTTCCGTGGCCAGCCTCCTAGAATAACTGTTAAGAATATATTAAAAGCTAGAAGTGTTATGAATGTTATTAAGAATTAGTATGATTTTAATGATTTTAGGTAGTGTAATTTTATAAAATATTTAATATCTCTGATTACACATCTCGTGATTTAAATTCATTTTTATTTGAATCAATCAGATTAAAGAGTAGAAAAATGCTTCTTCTTAAGAATAGCGTCTATTGCTTTTAAATCTCTTATTTTTTATAGTATAGTGGACAGATTAAATTTGAAAGTTAAATATGGTATGCTTTGCCCAATGGCTTCAGTCAGGTGCTTGGAAGTATTTTATTTCAGGTAGTGGCAACAAGTTACTTATAAATAGCCTAATTTGTTGAATAAATTTGAAATATCTGTGTATATCATTTTGTCGAATGGAAAGAATCTGCCGCGCCAGAGATAAAAATATTTTTTTCGAGCAGTGTTGCCAGATTGTCGAGTTTATTAATCAAAATATCATTAAATTCGTACAACTGTGAAATAAGTAAGAAAAATTCAAAATTTGGGCTTCCAGGTGCATAGGTTCCAATTAAGTACTACATGTGTTCCAAATTTGACACAGCTTTAGGTACTATCGTTTTCCGCAATGGAAACAATGTACACTGCGAAAACAAAAAAAAGGAGGGACACTTCTACATCTTGCGTTTTACTAGGCCGATTGACGAAATTTAAACTGCCTTTTCCTGGGCCGACTGATGAAATTCAAATTGAGATTTTCATGTCTCGAAAGTGCGTCTAAGGATATACACTAGATTTATATACAGCAATGTTCTAATATAGGTATTTTGACACAAAATCAGAGTTTTTCTGAAATGACTTGCCAATTTTTTCCATATTTCCATTCTACGACTCAAATTATGCCTAAATATTAAATTTGTAAAATTAAAAACTACTCTTGCGATTTTACAAAACTTGCCAATCTAACATAATTTGAGTCGTAGAAACAGGGCAAAACATTGGTGTGCTATTTCAGAAAAAATCCGATTGTGTGTCAAAATACCTGTGTTAGAACAATTCTATATACGAATCTAATCTACATGCTAAGGTCCGCTTTCGAGACATGAAAAACATAAGTTGAATTTTGTCAATCGGCCCAGTAGAACAGGAGATATAGAACTGTCTTTTTTTTTAAATTCCAAAGGGACTTTGTCCCTGAAGGACTATTGTTTTCGTTTTGCGATTTGCGTTGAATCACTCTAAACGGCTGTATCACTTTCCAAATTGTTGCCGCCAAAAGTTATCCCCTTGTATTATACTTAAAGAAATAAAATGATGGAAGAATTTGCATAAATTTATGTATATTTCTCCAAATGTGATAAAACAACGGTACCTAGAGCCATCCAATTTTGAATAACGCGTTTCCACCCGAATATGCGCATCTGGAAGCCCAAATTTGGAATTTGGAATTTTTTTATTATCTACGTATTTATTATGTACGTATTTCATATTTTGTAAAACTTTAACAAATTTTTGATGAACAAACTCAAACGATTTAAAAGCCAGCAATAGCAACATTCTACGAGAAGAAAAAAAAAACTTCTTACCTAAAGCGCGAGGAACTGTGTATCGAAAATTCTAAAGATATACTTATTTTAAAATTACATTTTGCTATACTGTTGTTGAACTGAATTTTATGTTTTAAGTGCGAAGAACATGCTATTTAATAAATAAAGGTAACACACAAATCGTTAAAAAACGCCCCTTTTGGATGTAATTTAAAATCTCAAACATTTTAATTTTTTTTCGGGGGGGTGGACAGTGTATGTATATACGTACATGTGTATTCTTTATTATTTAATAGTGGAGATGGAGACAGAGTATTTTAGGTGTATTTGTAAGACAGTTGTAAAAGAGATTTTTCTTTTTAATTATCATTCACCAGAGATAGATCTATATCCTTGAAATATTAAGCATGCTTTGCTCAGAAATCATAGAAATGGCGAAAAATAATTCCCAATTCATAGTTTACGTTTCTACAATTGTAGTTTGCCTTTCAGTTTCTAGAAGCTGTAAACCTATAGTGTGCACGCCAATTTAAGTAGTCTCTCTTATTCTTTTCCTATTGTTTAGCAAGTTTTTGAAAATGTGACTCCGTTTAGCTATTTTTAAAAGGTCCTCCACAAAGACGTCCGTCTTCTTAGGCAGATAGCCCTCCGAGTAGTTTGCCATAATTAAATAAACCAAACCGAAAACATTTTAGCTATTTCTATGTAATCAGTTTTATTTCTCAGAATCTTGTTAAGGGATCAAAGTATATATAGGGGTCCGAAAATTCTACGTTTAGTTACATATGATAAAGGATTATTTATAATTTTTCTTTTTCTTATAATAATAATAGGTAAATAATTTTTCTTTTTCTTATAGTACCTTTTTTTAAAAGTGTGTACAAAAATGTTTTATACACTTTATTTTATATTCTTAATCCACATAAGGGAGAATGATAAAAAAAATTACCGTCTCTTGATATAAGAATATTATTTCTTCTAATTATCATAGAAAAGAAATACGCGATTTCATTTTTCTTTCAAAAATTTCCGATTTATCTGGAGGTATAAGATCACATTCAATTTATTTTAATTTCTCTTCGAAAATTTCGTCTAAGAGCCACGTACTGTAGGCAACTCATCTATCGATTGTGTAAAAATTGTTAGAATGCAGGAAATTACATTAGAGATTCTTAACAAGCTTAATTTAGAATATCATTTTTACGATTAATTCGATGGTACAAAGATCGAAATTCTGCAATAACTAATTTGATCGCTAAGCGAAGATAGTTGCGGAACATTCGCAAAACATTGCTTCAATTTTGTATCAAAATTTGAACGAAACTGCGATGTATCGCAAGTATTAAAACTATGTATGAGTAACATTTCAAGTGTTTTGCAGGAATAGGTCAATACTTAATTTCAAAATTTAATATGTGAAATTAACAAATAAAAATGTTAACCTATATAAAACAGTATAAAAAGACAGGAACTTGAATACTAGAGATATTCGTTGACTTCATAGACAAATGAAAAGACTTAACGATTATTATCTAAGCATTTAAACCTGTGGTAAAATCATTGAAAGTCTTTTCAAATATATCATCGAAACAGGCGTTTATTCCATCATCCCGTATCATTTTCTTTGCCTGTCACATGTTTGAAGTCTTGTCTCTATCGTCGTTGGTAATTCCTTGTCATCCAAAGAGAAATGCTATGAAGATGGAACAAATATTAGTTTTAAATGATCAGCGGGAAATAATTAGTTCGAAAAATTCCGACACAAGAATCCACTTTTCCGATCAGTTTACAACGCATTTTTTCCTGCCTTTCTGCTCTTTTCGCATATGTTTGATCCCGCGAAAGTAGTTTTAAATCAGTGTTTGGAAATCTACAAATGGTTTAAGAAATAACTAAAACTCAAGTTTTCAACCGTACTCATTTGACATCCCATTTAATCTCTAGTGCTCACCTTGATTCTCAAGAAATCCTTTCTTATTTCTTCTTCTAGTGATTCAGTAGTTAAGGCCATCGAACACGTTGCGACTATAATTGAGGTTCGACTCGGTTTCGAACTGTGACGAGCGAGCCAGCTGCAAGGGTACTGTCGAGGATTTCCATAATGCTTTTATTTATTTACTCTGTCATAAGGCACTACACGAAAAGAAAGGAATGCCCGTGGAGGTATTTTTATGGAAAATTGTCTTGTATCCACGTTACACATGCAGAAAGCCATATAAACACCCATGCAGTCCCCTTTTGTCGGGTCTCGAACCTCGGGAGAAAATATCAGTGTTCAGCGGCTTTACTGCTAGGTCGTTGATGGATCTTCCCGCATATATAACATGCCAATTTTCTTTCGAAAGTCCTCCACAAACGCATTTTTTCCTTCGACAAGTAGCCCTTGTATACTTTGTCATATTCAGCTAATCTATCCAAACGTTCACTGTAAAACACCTTTTAACCAAACTTCATTCACCCTAAGCTCTGCTTAGTTGTATATGCTATATATATGACTTTAAATCAGCAAGTCAGAACAAAAAAGCTACAAACGAGAGGAGGAAACCGCTGAACTCTGGTACTTCGATCAGAATTCAAACCTCGGCAAACGAATTGGCTGCAGAATCGTTTTGGTGGCATTCCGAAAATATAATGCATGTATGAAGCAATTTCCTTTTTCCGCATACCTTATAAAAACATAAAATAGTTTATAAGTTCTCAGTCTAATGGGAATTCACGTCAAGTATGGAAAAATTCCCGAAAATGTCCACTCATTCAGTAAACTCAGTGTCGTCTGTAAACTCAGCCAGGCTCGCCTATGTTGTTGTTGTTGTTGCTTATGCTCACTTGTCTGACGTATAGTCAGCCTAAGCCCACGAAATTCCTCGTCGCAAGGAGCGCAAGATTACGCCTGTCGTTGGCAATAGCCTTGAGCACCTGACAGGTGACAGTGCGATTTGGCTCAGTTCGCCCCCAATTTCGATGCAGAGCACCCCAGGAAGAAGGGTCCGAGGGTCTCCCACCGCTCTCTCCTTCCACCAAACCACACAAGAGGACTTTCAGCTCGCTGCATATTTAGAGTGCTGCCATGCCATTATACATTTACAAACATCCATGCCTTCTCCGGGATTCGAACCCAGGCCCTTCGGCACGGCAGTCAGCGACGATAATACTATACCGGTTGGGCGGCAGGCTCGTCTATTAGCATTTCAGCTTGGGTCGAACTGCAAGTGTCAGCTCAGTCGTAGATGGCTGCATATTCCCCACTACTGTCATTCGAATAACGCATGATCTGTAATTTATTTTTCCAATTTTAGACTTCTTTGTTAACCAAGGCAACGAAGGTAATTTTAAAAAAATGACATCTTCGTTTCTATTAATAAAATTAATTGATTTAACTTGTGAACTATCTCTTTAGAATTTTTATAAAGCTTTGCAGACTTTATTGCAATGCATAAAAGGCGTTTCTAACATCATATAATTACTCACAAACTTTTAATATTCAGAGCAATATTTTGATATTTTCTGTTTATATCGTTTGATATTCAAAATTAAAATACAAGAACGAACTTTAAATTTTTAAAAGTTGATATAATTATTGAATTAACACTAATTTTATATAACGATAACAAATTTTTATACTAATAGTAAAATGTGATAGATTAATATGGACTGAAAGTTTCCTGAAGGAGAAACAATAATATTTTATGCGAAAGCTGATAATACTGACCTATACCTATGAAGCTATAAGAAAATGGAACTAGCTAGCTACCCAAGATTTACACCTACTCCCGCAAATGAAGGCCTTACTCGTTAGCTTAATTTACGGAGGGAGGTGCAGCTCGAACAAAGAGCTGCAAAAACGCTGTAGCTATAAGCAAAGAGAGTACGGTTCGACTTCGAGCTAGTGCTTTAATGTCGCTGATTGCGACATTTAAACACTGACTCGAAACCTTTGTCGACCTTCGAAGCGGCCTTATCAACAAACTTCGGCGGATTTCTAAGACGTACTAATCGACGTCAACTGATGACTGTCACAACTTACTGCCGGTTACCAGATTAGATAAATGTTAAGTAGTAGCCTGGCTCTTGTATTTCATGCACCAGAGCCGAGACTGTAAGAAAACAGATCTCCGCCAGTTCAGTAAGCGACTCGACAGTAACGATGAGGTAATAACAAATTAATGCATTTCTTTCGTGTATTTTTATAGTGCTATGGATAGCTCATCCAGTTAGAAATTTTCAGATACCTGGTTAGATTCCTGGCAAAAGTATAGTTCATTTTTCATGTTTTCTGGTCTTAAACCTTAATTCTGTACAAAGATTTATCAATAGTAGTAGTATCATCAGTAAAATAGATTTATCAGCAAAGAACAGCGATGAAGTATTAATATGTTCTAAAGCTTTTAAATTAGCGATTTTGCAGTAGGTAAACACTGAAGCGTTTAGGTGTCGTTAAGCTCGCCGTCTTGGTCGGTATAGTGGTTAGCGATGTTATCTAACATATCGTTATAAATAATTTTGAATCTGAGGTAAACTTGAATGGTTGTAATCACTTAGTGTCTTTCAAGATTGGGGGTATTGAAAATACACCGAGACACAGAGAGTTAAAAGTTCTCTCGAACAGTTTCGTGGTATAGACCCTTGATTCACTATCTCGAGGGATTCTTTTTCAAAACTGTGACGGAAATGTGCAAAATCATGTTGCCAACTATATGCTACTTGCAGGAGAAGCCGTTCTGGTTATAAAAGGTATGACGAACGAGTACGAAGTAAAGGAAGTATTGTAATCGCGAAGAATTCCGGATATCATATATACCAATTTATTACCGAATATTACCGAAAATACCAATTTTGACTGCTCCAGAATCCATTTTGATTATTTTTTGCGTCACATCCGTACGTAAGGAGAGAATATGGAACTCTTTTTTCCCAAACACATTGTAAAATGGATTTTAAATATATTTTCTTGATGTCTGTACATACGTGCGTACACATGTATTTCACATAACGCAGAAACGATGCCGTAGAACCTTAAATTTTGTATAAGGGGATATATGGGATATATGGGATTTTGTATATATATTTGTATCTCTGAGTTAGTAAAAGCTTATAAGCTAGAAAAAGAATATTAAAAATTAAATATTTGAAATTATATACTTTGTACTATTTACATATGTACAAATCTTTCAATATAAGCCGTCCGCTTTATCCTCCTTATTATAGGTTTCGGATATAGCCTTCATATAGCTTAGAACTGAAAGATTAAAATTAAAATTAATGCCAGCTTTTTTGAAATAAAGATCAATAAATTGAGTAGGTATTTGGTTATCTTTTAGTGTGCTAATTACTAAAAAGATTTCTTAATGTCTTGAAATGTCTGTACAAATATTCCTTACTTTTAATTTTTTATAAAGGTATTTTCTGTTACTTGTTTGAAAATATTGGAGTTCCAATTGATTAATTTCATAGTAGTGAACTTAAAATTTCTTCTTTCGTCAAAACGTTTTATGATGCGATGATCAATAATGTGCAAATCAAGATATTGTTGATTATTATTAGTAGGATTAAGTTTGAGAATTATTGGATAGATTTCGAGTCTTCCTATTGCCTTATTATTATTGAAAGCAATAATACCGTCAGTGTTCTTGTAGGTATTGAATATTACTATAAATTTACAAATTTGTAAATTGGAATTTATTTAGCCTTCAAATTGTTATTCTTTTACTTAATTAGCTTTCTTAATTTAATTTGAAGTATAAGAATTTTAATAGGATTATTTCTTTTTAGTTATAATTATATACACTCATGTCCATAAATTAAGGATAATGCAAAATCAGGCAAAGGAAGAGTTAGAAACAAAACAAATTTGACTTATTTGTAAAGCTTATTTATTAAACAAAAGGTAAAGAGCAAAAAAGATGATATATGTTTGATATTATTAAAAAAAATAGCAATTTTTTCTCCCTGGAGCAAATTACAAAAAAAAACCTATTTACAAAAAACCAATATTACATGGTTGGTATGATTGTTAATACATTGTAAGTCTCCCAGACGATGCAACACAGTCCGTACAACGCCTAGGCACGCTGAGTATCAAATTATCGATCTGATCTTGGGGGATATTACACCACTCAAAAAGCAACGCTCTCCGAAGTTCCGGTAGACATGTAGGAGGAGGTGGAAGGGCTACAACTTGTCGCCCAAGCATGTCAAACACGTGCTCTACTGGATTCAAGTCCGGTGAGAATGCTGGCCTGTCCATACGGGTGATATCCTCCGATTGAAGGCATTCGCTTACGATGTTTACACGGTGAGGACGGGCGTTGTCATCCATAAACACAAATTGTGCGCCCATGGCACCCCGAAACAAACGTACATGTTGTTCCAGAATGACGTCCCGATAGATTGGGCTTGTCATGGTTTTAATTTGAGCATGCAGGTCAGTTCTGGAACCCAGAATAATTCCACCCCAAACGAGCACTCCTGCACCACCGTAACGGTGTCGTTCAATGATGTTTTCTTGGTGGTAACGTGTACCTGAAGCTCTCCATATGAAAGTCCGACGAGAATCAGACTGCAAACTAAACCTGGACTCGTCGGAAAACATCACACAAGCCCACTGTTGCGGTGTCCACAATACATACTCTCTCCTCCAGGCTAACCGAAGGCGACAGTGAGTTGCAGTAAGTGGAACGCATCTGCCAGGTCTACGAGCATATAGACCAATCTGCCCTAAACGTCTGTACACGGTCTGCCTTGAAATTGTCGTACCAGTGGCTGAAGAGAGCTGACGAGACAGGTCTGAGGCTGTATTCCGCCTGTTTCTTTTGGCAGTAACTGCCAAATCCCGGTGCTCATTCGGCGTTGTAACTCTGGGGCGACCTGTGCTGTAACGTTTACTCACATTACCATCATCATGGAATTGTTGCCAAAGCCTGGAGATGACACTCTGGGCAGTTCGAAGTTCGTGTGATACTTCCAGTTGGGTACGCCCATATTCCAGACGGCCGATAATTCTACCACGTAAAAAATCATCCAAATGCGTCCTTTGTGTCATAACTATTCGGTTATTGCACTGAAATGCTTATAAAGCGCCTGCGAACAATTTTACTTCTTTGCCTGTATTCCTTATATATCACTCTCTTACACTCTCGTCATTGTGACGTACCATCGGTGTCATCTGGTTACTTCCTGAAATTTGCGTATGATTCTTGAAGATGTGTGTACTGATTTTACAGGTGATATATTTATTTTAGAGTTCGATTTCCGCGTGACTCCGAATTATCCTTAATTTATGGACATGAGTGTATATATACGAGTATATAATACTAAAATGTATACTTTTGTTTTTAAGTTTAATGTTAGCTTTGTTTTATGTAATGTTTGTAAATGTATACTTTTGTTTTTCAGTTTAAAAAATGAGAGTGTAGGGTATATGTCTTCTAAAGTAAGCATCCTTTTCAGTTTTATTGTGTTCTTGGTGAGAAACTTTAATTTTAAAGATTATTTGCTATTTATTTTGTTTAACAGGATTCTTTTGGCTTAAATGGACTAATGTCTTTATTGAGTATTAATTGTGACTTAACAAATAATTTGATGCTTACTTGGAAGTAAGATGAAACACTCTCTCTTAATTTTGTTGTTGTTAATTGAAGGTAGATCGGTTTATCCCCTTGATAAGTCGATTAATCTGCGATCAATGACAATAGCTATTTTTTCAATACTTAAAATTTTTAGCTTCGATTTTGGTATTTTTGTGATTTAAGACTTTTTTAGCAGAGTTTTATGTTTCTAAAGCAAGGAGGACTTGAAAATACTAATTTAAAGTACTCTTTAAAATACTGACTAAAATTGTTTTCATTAATGGTTTTAAATGAAATTTCTGTTCTTGAAGATGGTATTTGGAAAGCTTTCTTATTATAAATTATTATGAATTATATATAGAAAGAGAGATAGATAGATAGATAGATAGATAGATGTATATTTTTTACAGTAACTATTTTAAATGGCTAGCCGAACCAGCTTCTAGTTGTTTGAAAAGTGAAGGGATCAACAACGGTGATTTGTGAAAAGTGAAGTTCGAGAATAATAGGAAAACGCCCTTTTACTCTAAAAGATTTATACAACACTTAACATTGTATCACGAATTGTATAGAATCTGAATTTAAAATTTTTTAATTTTATTGTTGAGTTTTATGTGGGGTAAGTTAGACAAAAGTGATGTTTAATAATAAAATAAAAAAAGATAAATTTGTCTCAACAGGAATGAGTACAGGAGCAGATAGATAAACTGCGAGTTCAATGAAAGCATAAAAAAACTGAACAGACCTCTGGAACTGTGTTAAAATCTGAATTCTTTCAGATTTTCTTTCTTTATTGTTTAGCCTATAAGAGCTATCAGTCTCGAAACACGATTTTGCGTTATTTTACTTTTCATTCGAGTCTGTTGCCATTCGGAAGGAGGGTAGATGTTATTCTTTCATATTTAATGTGTCTGTTATTGGTTAACAAACTAAACTATTTAAAAGCAATATATGCAGTTCCTAAGAATATTATTCTTTCACTTTTTAATGGAATTTATTTAAATACAAATGCATTTGATTTATGGTGTATGCAATTAAACACATTAAATAGTTTTATAGAACTACATTATATATTTGTTTTCCGTTTTTAAGTATACGAAAGCTATATAATGGTCCAATATTAATCTAAGCGCATATTCATCTAATAGCCTATAAAATGTTTAGCTCTTTTACCTGGTCCATCTCTAACTACACTCTCTACTGACAAACTATATTAAACTTTAAAAGAGACCTCTTCGGCGATCGTTAAAATCCGAACCCTTTCAAATTGGTATTTTTTTTTAAGAATTTACTTTAATGAAACAAGAAAATGATGAATAGATAAGCATGTACAATTATCCTTCCCCCCTCTCTTTTCGTTTTCCAAAGCATCGAAAGAAGCGACGAATAAATTTGTTAAATTTGATTGGATCTGCAAGTCGTAGTAGAAATAAATGTTTAGTTTTATTTTACTTGTTGAACTTATTTCTCAGAATTTTATCTCTGCGAAAATGATAAGAAGATTAAATTAGGGATAGTTAACAGGCAACTAAGTTTACAAAATCTTTGTTTACAATTCAACTACTACTATATTCATTGTTCTGCGAGATCAATAATAAAACTACATCCAACGCAAAATACACACAATGACAATACACTAACTTCGACCGCACTTCTATCCCCTGAAGACGGACTAGAGGGAATTCCACCTGCGTTTCAGACAATAAATACAGCAAGGATCAGTTGAGTTTGCACTGCGCTCGAATTTATGGATCGCACGAGTACTATCTTATTCCTCAGTTAGCTAATTAGAGCCTTAATGGCCGCAGGGTGACGATGATGCTAGAAATGGATTGGAAAAGCCGTTATCAAGGATTCTAAATCAGCTGGCCAAGAACAAACATGTCATCAATTAAGTATATCAATGATGCATCGATGACTAAGACTTCGATAATATTAAACAAACTTCTGAAGGCATTTCTTTCGACGAATGTATCTGGAAAGGTGCTAATTTAGAATATCGTTTGATCTTTCACCTTAAGCCCTTTCGCAAGTTAAGTCAATTAAAAATATTGGTCCATTGTAAATTTCACTATGACTGTACACCATTTTAACTGTGGTTATACAACAGAACGTTTCTTCTTGTAGTTAAGATGCAGAAATCAACCTTCTGGTTTCATACATTCATACTTCATTGTAGGAAATAAAGCCAGTGCTATATTACCAAAAAATTTCGATTATCAGATTTTAACAAAAATACCCATATTGATCGTTCCCGAATCGACTATTTTTTCGCTTTACATCTGTACACACGGGGAAAATAGAAGACTCTTTATTCCTAAAACGACTGTGAAAAAGATTCAAAAACGGTTTTTCCGTGACGTTTGTTCGCACGTAAGTACGCATGTATCTTGAACAACTCAAAATCGATTATCTCCAGAATGCTGAAGCTTTGGGAATGAGACAGCTATACATCTAGTTCTTGACTCCCTTTTTTAATGCAATCGGCAGTATGAAAAGTATGCCTGTCTATCTATCTATCTATATCCTTTATTTTCACAATCGTTGGTTGTAGTCATATGCATCCAATTACAGAAGTGTTTTAAATGGCGAAAATACTCATGTTTTGGCAATGACAAATTTTTAAAAAAAGTTAATTTTATTCAAATAACGAAATATAACTTTTAATGTTGTCTCTCAGTTCCTATATTTATATTTGGGAAGGTTTCATACTTGTTATGAAAAAAATAAAAATGCAAGTTTGACTCCCATACGACAAAAATTGACCGGGATATTTAATCTCAGATTTTGCAGCTTTTGGTATCATTTCCAACTTGCCTTCAAGAATCGTTTAATAAAGTTAGAATATTTCGAGGAAATAAGTTTAAATGGAAACCTCAGATAACTCCAACTGACTCCGTTAGCTCAGATAAACCCCAGCCTGAACGACCGTTATGTGACTCTCGTCCACATAAGGGCCGTTTAGACTGGGGTTTATCAGACAGGGGTTTTATGTGGACGAGAGTCACATAAGGGCAGTTAACGGAGTCAGTTCTATGTGTCGACTAGATCCAAATTTTTGAACTCGCTGCCTTAACCTAGAAAAACTGGTTTTGGAGATGAGTAGACTATATCAGATGTCTCCGTTAGCTCACATAAACCCCATTCTGAACGCCCCTATAAGGCTGAACTGGTAGACGTTCAAGGTAAGGATATTCGCCGCAAGAATTGGTCAGTCACATTTCCGAACCGTAACCCTATACAGCGGGTATGGTACGCTCTTGAGAGGGCAGTTTCATCTCTCTATTCCCTTCTGAGAAATCTCCCGAGGTTGAGAAGTGCTTTGCTATAGGAGGGGATCGGCTGCTACAGGGGCTCCTCAACTCTCTCCTGTTAACTATAACGTTACGCTGCTATACTTCCCTGGCTGTGAGAGTGGTTCATACTCCATTTTAGACTCATTACCCTTTTGATATCACAACCTGAATTTTAGACATCATTGCGAAAGTCATTTTATGTAGGCAGTTTTATCAATTGAGCTTTGTTGATAAACCTGTCTACATAAAATGTCTTTTGAAAAGTACATCTCTTTCTGTATACTTATAACAAAATTTCATTATTTTCCGACTATTAGTTGTTGAGATATTCGACATAATGTGCAAATTCTCTTAATTCTGCACACGAATGTATAAGTAACTAAAACAACCTAAGCATAAATCCGCATAAAACGAAATTGGAAAAGTGAGCAGGGCTTTAGGGAACATGGAAAAAAAGTATCGCTTTCGAAAATAAACCTTTCATTGACAGCATTAGGAAACTAACCGAGAGAGCATTTTAAAATAATTTATGATGCTGATACGTTTTATTTCTTTGTCTTCTAAAAGTTTAAGAAAGCCTTCCCGGACATCTCTAGAGAATTTTAATCGTTGTGTTCTCCCAGCATTTTTCGATTAACAGTGATTAAATTTCGTTTAACTCCCAATGAATTCTAATCTTTAAATGATACTTTATAACTCTGACGATCAAGAATTTCCTTTTAGATAATGATCGCATACATTTAATTAAGGTCTGTACGCAAGCTTCGTGCCATTTTCTTCAGAATTCTCGAAGCTGAGATTACTCATGTTTTTAAAAAAGATTTTGTTTCCGGTTACTTGTAGGATTGCAAAAATAGAGCTAATTAAGTAACAAATCATCCGGAAAGTTCTGCGTTTTTTCATGACAAATATAAATGAAGTAGTACAAATACGAAATTTATCGGAATTACAAAAATTTATTGAATCACATAAACACCATTTTGTCCTATGATATTTTGCCATCTCTCTGGCAGCTGGTAAATTTCTTTTTTAAAACTTTATTAGGTATATTCGTAAAGTTATCGAGGCGAACTTTGATATTCTTCAAAGAAATAAACTTTAGGTCTTTCACAGAATTTTGAAGCGACCTGAAAATATTAAAATTCGAGCTGGTGAATATGGGAAGTGACACAATCTTCGTTTGACATTCATCGGAATGTGGGGCCAAGCATTGTCATGACGTAACACTACAACTCGATGATCTGGGCGTTTTGTTTCGATTTTTGAACTTGAAACTGCTATTTAGACATACTGTTCTTTCAAAAGTACATATAATTCCTTTGCAGTCTCACCATATATTAAGTATAACCTTTTTTCTGTGATGCAGCACTCTCTCGATGTCGCTGAATAAGGCTCCTTTGGATTATCCTATGATCTTTCTTTTTGCAACGCTACTGCTTAGTATCCACTTCTCATCTCCACTGAAAACCTGCTTCAAGAAAGGAACTTCTGTATTTTTTTCAGCAAAGATTCACTGCCCTTTAACATAGCAGAAAAGGCTTGGGGAAGCATTATCTGCCGCGTTAAAGTATGGTTACCCATACATCATAGTAGCTTATATACTGAGTCTTCTTCAACTGATAAGATGCAGTACGTTATGAAATGGTTATTCTATATGATAGTTCCTGAAGTGAATAACTTGAATTTTCAGCGATAACTTCTGTAACCTGATTCTTATTTCCCTAGTCGAGAGCGGGTATCATCTTCCAGGTTGAAATTTCTGTGCTTAAACCACATCCTAATTGTGCCATCAGTAACAACACTTTGTCCACATACAGCACAAATTTTACGAACAGTCTGACTAGCATTTAAAATAAAAGAGCATAATATGACGCACATTAATTCCCGATATCTGCATTCTTCGCACTGCACTGAATCAAAAGTTATGCCGCATCACATAGTAGAATTATGCAACCTGAGGAAAAAAAACGTATTTTAATATTTGCCTGGATCACTTTAATCAATCATATTTGATAATTTTAATTTACTTAATGATGCTTCTTAGGTTATTCAGTTTTCGACTATAATATATTCAGAAAGTTCAAGGAGAATGCTTGTAATTATTATTCACTTTCTATCTAACATCCATACTAGCCTCTGCGCTTCTGAGACTCTAATAATAGCAAAAATGTTTCTTTTCTTTCCCCTTTCTCTCTGTTTATATCTATTTATTTATTTATTTATTTTTGATAGGTTTTCCATCGAGTCGCATTGAATAGGATATACTATTATGCATCAGGGTTACCTGGTACACGCGGTATGCCTTTCTCTACCATTGTCAACCATCGTGGTGACGTTTACATCCTTGGTTCGTTTCTATTACTGCTATACAGCTGCATTCCAGTGTCGTTCTCCAATCAACGAATGAACTGACTTTGATTGACGTCTCTAATACGATGATGTTACCATCTCTAAAGTCAGAAAAAGAAAGGATGAACTTGAATGAGAATCAGGTTGTCTGTTAACTGATTTTGCCTCGAATTATGGAAGCCCTATTTTATGGAACCATACTGAAAAGGGAAATTTTTAGAGATATAGGGTTGGAAATCTCGAAAATAAGGTAGTTGCAATATTACGGAGATTTGTTTCTGATGAAAGAAACCTGATTCCTTGCGCATATGTCCTATGCTGAAAATGGAAATCGGGCAACACGAACTACGCCATCTGAAATGATATGTCACCTCATACAGAACAGGCTAAAGTCCTGTAACAGTTGAACTCAGTTATTGCAGAGTTCCTGCATGTAATATGAATTTTACTCCCATGTGTCGAGCATCTAATCGCTATGCACCCCAACCATCACCTCACCCGTCTTAGTAACTCTTCCTCCTCACTCTCCTATCTCCGCAACGCATTGTACCGATCACCGATGACACACTATACCTGCCGCGTTATATTTTAGTTTGCCACCCTAGCTGAAGTACCCGTCGTTAATCGAAATTTAAGCAGAGGGAAGAGTCGTCATTTATTGGGAACGGAGGGTAAATTTTTCGAAAACTCAGGTACAGGGAGATTTTTCTTATTTTTGTTCAAGATGAGCTGTGAAAATTTTTAGAAAGCTCGAATATAACTGTACCATACTTCAGAATTAACTCGGCACCATGTAATGTTTTTAGTTGGAGCTGGTACTTGCATTTTGATTAGTTACACCTATTATCGGAAAATCACCATCGACTTTGACCGATTCCGTCACTGTTTACGAAATATTTACAAAAATGTGATGGAGACCTGACTGAAATTCTGCTTTAAAGGTTCTACACTGTTCTGAAAAGTTCTACATTCTACTTAAGATTAAAAGAACACGAAGCCATCTATCTGGAACCATTTTTCCGAACATTTTTTGAAGTGAAAAAAAATTTTTGGCTTTTATATACGTGTACTAGGCGCATGAAATCGTTCTTACGAAAACGAAATAATAAAGGGGAAAAAAATCTAAAAGGATTCAAATTTTAACGTCGTACCAAAGGATTTGTTAGTTTTTTATGCTTTTGCTGAGCATGTTGTGTTATAAATCTGCTCATAGACTTACTCTTGTTAATACTTTTTTCTCCTTTAAGCTTTATTATTAAGCATCGTTTTCTTCCCACTTATGCAATATAAAATTCAAGAGAAAAATAACAAAATATTTAAAAACAAAATTTTCAATAGAATATTAGGAGTTGCTATACATTTTGTTTATCCCTATATTACTTCTTTGAAAAATAACCGCTCGTGCTGCCAGAAATAGGAATCATAAAAGTGGAAAATGTATGTAATGACTTTAACGAACGCAGTTAGTGTCATTTCATATGAACATCTAATATTTATAATTAGACTTCTCATTATTTAAAAACATTTTTACTTAAATTGATCAGAATAAAAATTAGAAAAAATATTTTGAAGAGCTGCGTTTCTTGCTTTTCAATCACTTCGTTTACTACTCAATAAGAGAAAGATTAAAATTGGGTGTTAAATATCGTACGTTTTATTGAATGCCAACACACAGATACATAAAAATAAAAAGTATTCTATTTGAGGCTGTGACAAAACATTACTTTCAAATATTAGAATATGGCGATTAAAACTGAAACACAAATGTCTTATATTTTACCGAATGTCAACAGTCTGTCACGCTGGAGTTAAAAATGCATTTTTTCGTGCAGTATTGCCGCTTTTTGGTTTCAAATCGCCGAATTTTGAAAGCAGGAAATAAATGAAAAACAAATTCAAAATTCGAACTTCGATTTGTTTATGTTTGAGTGGAGGATTATGCTTATATTAAAAATTTGGTATCTGTGTGTGCCGTCGTTTTCCTCAGTATGAGGAACATACATACATACGTAGAGATTCTTCATAATTTAGTTGTTTTATAATACATGATGGTAATATTTGGTGGCAACAATTTAAAAAGTGATACGGACACAAAAGTGAAATGAACAAAAAGTGAGTTTAGAGATTTGAATAAGAACTTAAATGATGCCACCTAGAGTTATTTCACAGGTCATAGTGTAATATCTGCTGTTAAATAATGAAGAATCTGTATGTGCATATTTGTGTATGTTCCTTACATTATGGAAAAACTGCGGTTTGTTCAGCTACCAAATTTTGAATACACTTAATCCTCCACCTCATATATGCACTTTGAAATCCGAATTTTGAATTTCGGATTACTTTCTTATTTATATCCTATTTTGTGCAAATTTAAGGAAGTTTTTATTAAAATCTCAGTGATTCAAAATCTTTGTATTACGATTCGACAAAGCGTAATTTCTAAGTTTTTAATTTAACTAGAAATCACAACAATATTAAGAAGTGTATTGCCACTCAACAGAACAAAATATATTTTTCTTTCGAATATAATCAACGAATTCAATTATTTAAAATAAATGCGTCGTCATTATCCGAATTAAAATATTTTACCTTCAACGTCGCAAAGAGCAAAATACCTATTATTTTTCAATTTTTTTCTGATATTAAAAATCGTTATGCTTTTTTCTTATTTTTCGGCTAATTAATAATGCTAGAGATGAAGAATAGTATTTACTGTTTTTAAGTCTTTTAGTTTAACCAATAACAAAGAGACTGAATTTGAAAAAAAAATTAAATATCTTCCGCTTTATCAAATGGCAATTACGCCGGCGCATTGGGATATAAAAATATATTATTTCCAAATCTGGTTTTTGGATCCCTTTGGCATTTCTTCAGTACGTTCCTTTCCTTTGTTCTCGTCCATAGCGGTCGAGAGGTAAGTCGCTGAACATTTGTAGTTCGATCCGAGGCTCGGATCCCAGCGAACGGATTGACTGCATATGCGTTCTCGTGCCCTTCCCTGTAACGTATGTACGAGCCAATTTTCCTTAGAAAGTCCTTCGCGAAGGCCTCCCTCCCCTTAGACAGATAGTCCTCGAGAGCTTCGTCCTAATTAAATAATCTAAACCAATCAAAACTTCCTTTATTCTCATGGTAGAAGTAACTTGAGAAAATTGGTGAACATATGGGAAATGGAGATCGCAAAGTCCTTAGAAATCATTCAGCAAAGAAAGTTCCAGTTTTTATAAATCATTTATATAATTTATTGTATTCCAGTTCCTTATGGAACCTATTAACTTTCGGGAGTAACGAAGGAACTGATTATTATCCCAAAAGGGTGTAAGCCCAGAACTGTTATTAGTCTCTAAACGGCATTTTGCATCGAATCACTAAAAGTGTTGAATCCCGTTTCAAATTGCTATCACCAAATATTGTCGCCCTGTATTACATTTAAAAAAATTAAATAATGAAGAATCTGCGTGAATCTAGGCATGTTTCTCGCTTTCTGAGAAAACAACGGTACTTAAAGCCATCAAATTTTGTATAACGTTATCCTCCATCGGAATAAGGGCACCTGGAAGCCAAATTTTGAATTTCGAATTTGTTTTACTACCTATTCTATTGTATAAAACTTTGCCAAATTTTTTATTAAAAGACTCAACGATTTCAAAGCGAGCAATGGCAACATTATAACGGAATAAAAAATGTTTATCTCCAGCGCGAGACTGTCTGTCGGAAATTCCCAAGATACGTTGTTTTTGAATACTTGTTTTTGAACTTTGTAAAATCTGAAATCTTTCAGGTCTTTTTTTACGTTGTTTTGTTAGCAAATCGGATTTTAAAATCTAAGTACAGCCCACGACGCGAATTACTATGCGGACTTAGAAAACACGTTGCTATTTCGATGTCCACAGTATCCCCGAATATTGACACGAATATCTTCTGTCACCAACGAATTTGTTATTATTTTTATTTACTTAACAATATTATCTTATTTTGTATTTTTATTGATTTTATGTTGGTGTTTATATGAAGTACTAGAGAGATTAAACTAATTAAGATGTGTTCAATTTTTATACTTTCGCATAAATAAATCCTTCTTCCTGCGTAATTGTTCTAATTTAATCCAACCCGTATTCCTGTCAAAGTTGCACATGTCTAATGTAGGCTGTTATACAGGACTTATAAGGATGTCTGCACCAGAGGATAACATTGCAAAGTAGCATGGATTCTCGAACAGATTTCTTGAGTAATTGCTAAGAATATAAATAATGATTATCATCACCATATTTTGTAAATGTTATGTATTAAATATATCTTATGCAGTATAGTATCTTAGAGTAAACGCGGATTAATGTGATTCCGGTTAATGTTATCCTTCCGACATTGTTATCGATTTGCTGAAGTCCCTCCCATTCTCATGAGAAAACATAGAAAATACGTCGCTTATTGTCATCAAAAATTCAGTTAATATGAAAGCAAACTTCTCAAAAATATTTTTTTACATTAACGTAAATTTGCAAGTAAAATAAGAATTCGCCAAATAAAATCAAAATCTCGCCTAGTGAAAGGTTAAGCTGCCAAACAGCTTGGTTTAGATTTCAGTCAACCATTTAAATTTAGACAAAAAAGACCTTACTAGATTTTGGAATAATTCTATCGATTTTGAGAGCTATCAAACACGTCTTTCTTCTTAAGAGCAAAGCAAATACCACAATGCATTTTTTCCCTTGAAAAAACTAACTTTTCGCTTGAAAACAAAGTAGCCCGAAAATACTGGTAAATTCTCTTCTAATGAGGAATACCTTCCGAATATTACAATTAGAGGCCCAGCAACCATCACTAATTTCCAGAAACGTTATGAACAGTCCATAAATAAACTTTTGGATTAAAGACGTTATGAATAATTAAGTAAACTTTTGTATTTCCTTAATAAAAACGCTATAAAAATATATATCTTCATATTAAATTAGTGAAATTCCGCTGCAATTTTGAAGGGCATTTTTCCTCATCGTTGGTTACAGCCGAAAACATGACAGACGAAAATGTCGGGGAGAAAGCAACGTCGTTGTACAAAACATCGTGGGAGAAAAAAAAAGCAAAGAGAAAACCCTGCAGTTCTAAAACATTGTGGTGAAAATATTGTCGCCCAAAATAAAGCGGTTCAAAACCTTCGCCATTTAAAAACATCGCCGTCGAAAATATCGTGGTAAAAAATAAAGCACGTAACATATCGTATGGCGATAACATCGCAGACATGCGTTTTCCAGGCTTTAGAAGTTGTAAAGGCATATTCGCATAATGATTTGTGAGCGCAAGAACGAAAGAGGAATACTTTTACTTTTACATTTCCTATTTTTGAATTAACTAATAATCTTCTGATGAAAGAGTAAGAAGGAAGCTTAAGCATTTAAAAACTGACAATGAGCAGAAAATTAATGCAACTATTACCATTTACGTAGTTAATTAACTAAGGGGACTAAAAAATTAATTTTTATAACATTTTAATGCTACTGTTTCATGAAACATATAGCCTAAAAAAAGGTTAAGAAAAGGAAGATCGCAAATCATTATGCGAATGTGCATTTACAACTTTTAAAACCTGGAAAACGCATGTCTGCGGTGTTATCGTCATACGATGATTTTGTAAGGGCTTTATTTTGTATCACGATGTTTTAGAACTGCGATGTTTTCTCTTTACTTTCTTTTCTTTTACTATGTTTTGTATGACGACGTTTTCGTTTTGCGTTATTTTCTCCGCCACGTTTTCGTCTACGCTATTTTTGCCGCGATGTTTTCGGCGGACACCTCATTGTTTAATGTTTTCTGCCTTTAGGGTGATGCCTATACAAGATGGTCATAAAAACAAAACTTCCCTGGTATATGAAACCCTAGTTGTCTATCCGTTTAATCAATTGAAATGAAATTTCACATGCCGTTATTTGAAGGTATGAGCTAGGGATTATGATGACTTGAAACAATAGAGCTCTCGAGGTTGCGGTTAGACATCGGAATTTTCGAATTTAGCAGCCACTTCTTTTCTGCGCAAATTGATCACCGCATCGAAAAACCATAAGTGACGCTGGAACGTTACACGTATGACAAAAATTGGCGTCGTAAAGCATTCGTGAAGAACAGCATTGTAAAAGACAAATGACAACACAATATGTTTAGTTTGGCCTACTTACTGAAGTTCTTGGAAAATTGCCAACCCCTTTCATGATCTAATTTTTATTTGATTCTTATCTCTGACTGATATCTGATTATATATAGATAGAAGAAATCAAATATAAATTTGTTTTTATCACAGTACCTAATACAGTTTGTGAGCAATTCATTAAAAATAATAACATAATTCAACAGACTTATTTATATGTAGATTAACTATAATATCAAAACAATTATATAAACAATTGACTTAAAATAAGAATATGTATAAACATGCGGGAAAAATTCTATTCATTATTAAACATGAAAGAAATTGTCTTTATTATTCTACTTGATATTATTTTGTTATCAATTTATTTAAAAAAACACATATAAACGTAAAGAAAATTCCTTTTTTATAAACGCTTTCTGATGGCCACACTTCAGCAGTTGTTGTTAATAATGCCTCAAACATCAACTATAGCTTCTTTTCCGCGAATGAAAAGTTGAATCGTTTACCATTTGCTTCTTGTTAATGTGGAAACACGCCAAATAAACGTTTTTGCAAGGCCGCTACAGAAGACGAGTACTACACTACTTCTATTTGTCTAAGAGGAGAGATGAAATAGTGAGTGATATTTTAAGTGAAATTTGTTCATATTTACATTACACATAGAAAAAAAACCCATAAAATCACACATAAGGTAGTCCTTTTTCCTGATCTGAAGTAAGGGTGAAATAACAAAGCTCAGCTGTCTTATTCGGTCAGCTACTTCTAAGCGTATAAACTCTTAAGAATGCCTTCCACATTTGCTGCCAGTATTTTAATAACCCTTTACGTAGTGCATAGTTACCTCAGTGAATATGCTGGATATTCATTATCAGTATTTTATAATTTCAGAGCTAATGAAACATTTTGCAAAGCTTAGTCGTCTTTTAGACTGAATATAAAAACATATAACCGGATTTCAACAAAACAGTATTAAGGATTTTCTCACTACAAACTAAAGAAACAAAAACGCACTTTGCTTTTATTTTAAAATGGCATCTCTTTCAAACAACATGTCCCATAGAATTCGGACATAAAAATATCTCCGAGGAAACAAAAAAAAAGACCAAAAATACGTCTCATCCTTTCACAAAAGCGCAAGATTATTGCACCTCTTATTTTATTATCTACTTCGGGACGGAAAAGGATTGACGCGATTGCGTTCGAAGAAGCGAGGCATAAACAAGATTCGAGAAGAAGGCGTACTCTCAAAATATGACAATAATTTCCGTACGTGAAAGCATTCGGCGAAGGAAATCGAAAATTTTTCCTTCGAAACTTTAGGATGGAATATGAGCTCTCGCCGACGATGGAATAAAATAGTTACATGCATGTTTGGTCTATATATGCACGAGGATTATTACTGTATAAGTACTCGGTCATTTACATAATAAGATGATAGAAATGTTCCATCAACTTTAAATAAAATTTATAAGCATATAATTATGGATCATTCATCATCATAAGTAACATAGTAATTTTATTACAGGGGGAGGGAGTAACTTAGGAAACAGTCACCATGCAGTTTGTGAAATTTTGTGAAACTTTCGAGTGTAATCTCAGCTTATAAGAGTTCTGATACGAATTTCTGGAAAATTTGAGCATAATAGCATTTTGATTAATAATTTCAAAATAGTTTCTCCGTTAATAGAATCTATAATAGCAATTTCGCATTTGTGGTTTGATTAGGTTAAGTACAGGTTCGCAACAATTTTAAAGGGGATAAAAGATAATTAACGAGTCAATAGCCAAACGTGCACTAGTAGTACATTAGATTAATCAAGATTCTATTGGTTACAAAAAGAAATTTATTAATAAAATTGATACGTAATTGTTTATTGCAGTAAAGCTACATCATGTAGTAAAGAGCAAATTATATAAAATAAACGTAAAGGAAAATACACAAAAACTATTTAATATATTTTTTCAATAAAAAAAATTAATGCATGAATTTTAGGCAGTAAGTGCAATATAAAGAAAAGGTAAAAGACAAGAACAAAAAATAAGCAATAAATAAATAAATCATACGAAAAAAGCAAAACTAGAAGGGGAAACAAGAAAGTGATTAAATATTTTTTAATGTGATTTATGCATGTTTATGCTAAATATTAAAAACAATGTATCTATACATCAAACTCAATCATCAAATTAATTCAAATCAAACTTTTCTGCAATTAGAATTTTGAAAATTTTAGAATTTCTGAAAACTTGATTATATTTGTAAAACTGAAAATAATAAATTACAAATCTATTGTTAAACTGTCGCCAAGTAGCTCGATTTGGCACCTGTTTTCGTATACTGAAGCAACTATATACTGAAAACAGCGATTAGATGTAAAACGTCGGAATTTTGTATATGGGAAGCTGTAATACCAATTTATGCCCCCCCCCTTTATTATTGCAAACTGCTGTATCAAAAATATATATACAGGTCGTTATAATTAAAGTGACCCTATTCAGACCCCTGTAGAACCCCTTCTGTCAATCGGAAACTTGGTATATACTTTATATGGACTATGGGGAAAAGATTTCTGTAATAAAAAATAGTTCAAATTTTGTCTACCACATGGAAGTTTTCAAAAATTCCCTATGGAAATTAGTCAAACCTATAAAGAGACATTCGAAAAATTCTTCTGCGTGCCTTTATCATCGTTAACCTTGCCCTTACGGAAGAAAGATCGAGCTTTACTGGTAAAACTGTTTTATCAAAACGGCAGCAATATCTTAGCTGCATTGCGTGAATATCGTCGTTTAAAGGGATTGCGAAAAGGTCCCCATGCCGAAGAATGGTTTGTAGAATATGATTATGAATTTTGAAGAGACTGGTGACTTGGATGTCCTGCCAGGAAGAGGGCCGAAACCGGTTGCGAATGAAACTATCGAAGAATTCGCTGCTACTGTAGTTGTAAGAGCCTCCAGTTCCCGCTGTTCTTCAGCAAGTGCTCGATCGGTGTCACGTGAGTTGGCGATTCCTTGGTCGACAATACGAAAAATTCTGCAATCCATTTTAAAACGGTATCCATAATAAAATGCACTTCGTGCAAATGTTGCAACCTCAAGACCACCAAACGCGCTTTGAATTTGCTTGCCGATATGTGGCGAGAATGGATGTTGATGACGCGTATTGGAAAATTCTACGATCAGATGAGGCGTCTTTTTCTTTAGATGGAGCTGTGAATAATCAAAATTGCGGCATATGCGATGCTTCACCTCCTAATATCCTGCACCAACAACCACTGCATTCTGATTATGTAACTGCATGGTGTGGATTTATTGCTGATTTTTTCCTCGGACCTTTTTTTTTTCCTTGAAACTCTCCTAAAACGTGCTCTCTGACGAGTGCACGGTATAGTGAACTCCTTCTACTCTTCGATGCTTTACGGAAAAGGCAATATTTGCAAATCACTGTCTTCATGTTAGATGGAGAACTCCCCTCATTGGGCGCCAGGTCAAAGAATTGCATCGTACTAACTTTGGCGAGAATTGTGTAATATCCAGAGCTTTTCCGGATGTCTGGCCTCCTCGTTCATCCGACTTAAATCCCTGTGATTTCTCGTTGTGGGCATTCCTAAAAGACCGTGTTAGTATAGGAGGAATTAAGATATTATCTGTGTATGACCTTGACCTGTATTACCTTGAAAGCCAGCATTACACGCCATCTTGCTGAAATCCCTATGCGCTTTCAACAAGTAATTGATATCAAGGAGCACACGTTGAGCACGTTCTATAATTGAATAAAATTTAATGATTCTGACAGATTTTTTATCTTTCTTTAGGCGCCACAATTCCCCCTGGTGTTCAAAATTTGAACAATTTTTATTGCAGAAATCGTTTCCCCATGACCCATATAACATATATACCAAATTTCATCAAAATTCAATATGTAGAACAGGTTTTAGAGGAGTCTGAATAGGTTCACTTTAATTATAAACATCCTGTACATGCCCATTGCCTTAGCCGGCTTAAAAGTTCCTATGCGTTCTTTATTTTCGCAGTCGTTTGTCGTATTCGTATACCTCCAGTTACAGAAGTGATTTAAATGACTAAAATATCCAAGTTTTGGCAATGTTAATTTTTTTTTAAATTCATTTTCGGTAAATGACGAAATCTAACTTTTAATGCTGTTTCCACTCACTCATTAAGAAAAAATAAAATTATAAGATGTTTGACTTCCCCAGGACAAAAATTGACTGGGATATTTAATTTCAGAATTTGCAATTTTTGATATCATATTCAACTTGCCTTGAGGGATAGCTTAATTAAATTAGAATAGTTCGAGTAAATAAGTTTAAATAAAGCTCAACAAAAAATGTGTATAATTTAATAGGCCGTACAAGGAAGTCATGTGGTGTCGTCTTCCCACTTTTTATTCGTAAGTATTGAGATCTTTTTGAATTTAAGTTTTTGCATTTTATTTCCTAGCTCAACGGTTTTTAGCATTCTAATTTTATGTAACATTTTATAAATTTTTTTTACAGTATCGCTTATATAATGCAAAAATTAAATCTTGTTAATTAAAAAGAGTAAAACTAATTTTAAATAAAAAATTAACTAAAAGGGTAAATTTGTATCGCTAATTATAAAATTTTAATTCCTGACACTAACGCTTTTAATTACTGTATATATCCCTGATGATAGAAATGGTTTCTTAATTTTAAATAATCATCACTATTATTTAAAATGCATTTAATTTTTATTTAAATATTTTTTATGAAACCAAAGCAATATTGAAATTTTTTAGTATAAAAAAGTCCCCATTCTGTTCCGAAACATTTTGTTCCTTACTCCCTCACCCTCGTTCTCCATGTTATAAAATCAACGTTTTGAAGCCTGTGGTTTTCCCAGGCTGTCCTTCTAATCTTCCTATATTTACGATAAGCTAAAAATAAAATTGAAAATCTCAGAGCTTCGAAATTGCACATGGAAATCATCTACAGGCTTTTCGTCTAAACTGATATTTTATGAAATTTATTACGCATTATGGACTTCCTACTCTAACAATAAAGGAGGAATTTAAAACACTATGACTGGTGTTTTTTAGTAGCATACATCCAAAAATAGAACAACCATTACAAAAGTGGCAGGGTTATCCATTCCATTAATGTTCCACAGGAGAGTTCCAAAGACACGTTTACAGCCGTCGAAAACCTACGATAAACACGATGAAACATTCAGCAACACAGCCTTTGGGCTACAGCGGTAAATACAGCTTCACGGCAAAGCACTAAATAACAATTCCCGACTCGGTCCATCGCTCTCGGAGCTCAGAACAGTGCTATTGAACTCAACGTACTCAAGATACTCTCCACGATAAACTCACGATGCACTGCTATTCCGTGTATAGGCAGTGTTTATATCATCTTTAAACCTGCTTTCGAGAACATTCTGGGGTAAACTGGTAAGAATTCGTTCTAGAATATTCTTGCTCCGTCTATGGCTTATCGCCAATTTTGCCGCCAAATGGACGATTTCGCGCTAAGTCTGGCAACCCTACCTCTCTTTGCCATTTTCTGGTAACCCCAAACTCCGCTTTGTAGGGAAGCTATCTTACAGCGGCTTCGCATTTCGTAACAATATTGTTGCGAAAAATTCGGCGGTTGCGCCTGTATGTAAGCTTTCCGGCATAGCACTAGGGTTGCCATAAAATAGCGCATGGTATGGTTGCCAGATTGGCGACTTTATCGCCCATTTGGCGACCAAATAGGCAATATCCCATGGTCCAATCGGGAAGCTCCTAGAATAACTTCCTGTCGAGATATTTCTCGAAACCTGTGGAACCTAAGGAAAAGCTATATAAACCCTTGCGTTTCTGAGAGCCGGCAGTGTGATTAGTTGTGAGAATTGTGAGAATCGCTGCTTACTGTGAGTGCTAAGCTACGCGAGAGTTTTGTGAACGGAAAGCGATCGGGATAGTGCTTTGCCGTGAAGCTACCTTTATAGTTACAGCCTGAAGCTGTGTTGCTGAATGTTTCAGCGTTTTTATTGTAGATTTTCGACGCTTTTAAAGGTAATTTTGGAACTGTGCTGTAAATAGTGATTCTTGTAAATAAATTGTACTTTTTATTGTTCTGCATCGTGTTTTCATCGGATACTCTCAAATCCACGAACCCGTATAACGCAACAATAGTGTTGCGTGCGTACGGGTTCGTTATGGATTGAATGTCCAAGTCGCTAAAAAGTTTTTGAAAATTTGATTTTGAAAATTCTTTTCACACGAAATAAAACAAGATACTGAAATATTTCCTCAGAGATATTCGTACAATATCACAATATCTCAAACGTTAAACAGAATTCAATTCAAAACAGATAAAGATAATCCAATATCACAGCGAATTCGCTACAATCAATCACAGCATTAAGTAAACAAACAGCAGTTCGCTTTAAACAGCTTCAACTACAACTGTGATGAGGTGTTTTAATTCGGCTTTTTTAAGCTTTCTAATTACACTGGTTATCATAAATTAAGGAAAATCACAAAAACAGCGATAACTCCCTCAAAAAAAAGCCAAACCGTGAGAAATTTGAATATAATGACAAGTAAGATTAGCTGAGTAAAACCGCAATATTTAAATTAGTGGCGCTGCACTCGGAATACGTCATCTGCGAGGAGCATAAAAGTCCATGTTTGAGAGCAAGCCCACATATTTCACTGTGATAGTGACATCAGAAATCTGGGATAGCCAATTCGTGACAATGACCTCCAGACATCATTTGCCTCCAGAACTACGATGGAGAGCCATTGGGAGACTAGAAGCAGGACGAAGTCAAACAGAAGTGGCCTATAAGTCCTTCTATGGTTCATAGACTTTGGAGGTAATTTCAAACCACAGATTCGGCATGTAAAAGGTTTAGCCAAGGACGGCCAACTGCTACAGCAAGCGCTAATGACCGATATTGGACATTATGTGCACGCAGGAATAGAACCGCTACTCCGACTCTTCTTAGGTTCTCCCTTGCTGCAGCCACCGGAAGGTTGGTGTCAACGTCAACTGCGCATAGAAAGCTTCACGAAGGTGGTCTGTATGCGAAGCGACCAGCCATTTACGTGCCGCTTCCGTCACGCCATAGGAGGGATCGTTTGCAGTAGGCACGATAACACGTCCACTGGATGCCTGATCAATGGAGGGCTGTTCTCTTTGGGGATGAGTGCAGGTTTAGTCCTAGAAAGCGATAGTAGGCGTTATTTGATGTGGAGAGAACCTGGAACCCGCTATCATCCGTCAAGCATCCGTGAAAGAGATGCATGCAGAAGAAGCGAGATGACATCCTTGATGCTTATGTGCGCCCATATGCCAGGGCAATAATTGATGCTTTCCTGTTATAGAACGACAACGCAGGGCTCGCATCGTAGATGATTATCTTCAACAGGAAACAATAATGAGCATGGACTGCCAGTTCGATCCCAGGACTTGAATCCTATCGAGTACGTTTGGGATGCTTTAGGGAGAGGTCTAGCTGTTCTCAGTCCGCCCCCTCAGACCCTTGCCGCGCTTTGCAAGAGCGCAACTGTTCTGCAAGAGCAATGGCTCTCGCTTCCTATGGAACTGATAGACCGCATAATTGAAAGCATCACACACCACTGTATGTGCTGTAATGTTTCTAGAGGCGATCATATTCCATATTGAAGGTACTTTTCCTATGTGAAACTGACACCTTAGATTTGTTCATTTTATACATGTACTAATTTTTGTACTACCATAATTGTCTCATAATTTCTTTTTTTGTTATTTGATGTCTTACTATGTGTTGTGTATTGTGGAAAGGTTTCTTAAAATTCTACATGTAACTTTTTCAGTAATCGTGATTTTTGTGACTTTTCCTTAATTTATGATAACCTGTGTATTTACTGAAATATTCTTGTAAAACCTAGATTTTTCTCAATATTTGTGGATGGCAACAGCAATTACGAGATATTTATTTATTAAATATTAACTGCATGCGCTCTTGTATTTTTACTTTTCCGACATAGCTAAATAGTCTGCGTTGCACGGGAAAATAAAGCAAATTTAATTACAATTGTAAATAAATAGCTATATAAATACATAATCCATAACAGTATGAGCTGATGGGCGATTTCGCGCCAAGTCTGGCAACCCTATCTCGCCTAGGTATTTTCTGGTAACTCCAAATCCTGCTTTGCAGGGAAGCTATCTTACCGCGGTTTCGCATTTCGTAACAATAGATATACTTCTCATACTGCCGATTTTTATAAAAAAAAAGGATGGTGCACAACTAAACGTTATAGCAGTCTCATATACAAAATTTCAACGTTCTCTGGCTGCTCATTTATGAGCGTTTATGAGTTATGAGATACATAGGTACATACGTACGTACAGATGTCACGAAAAAATCCATTTTAAATCCATTCAATAAACGGTTTTGGAAAACGCTTTATTCGCTCTGTACATACAGACGTCATACAAAAAATAGTCTAAATGGATTCGGGAACGGTCAAGATAGATATTTCTGTTAAAATATGTCGCGTTCTTTTATTTCGTACAAGGAATTAGAAAAGTATAATAAAAATACATAGTAGCTGAAATTATGTAGTGATTTTCTTAAAACACTTTACCTAGATTAAAAACATTTATTTTTCTGAATTTAATTCCGTACAGTATTTTGAATCTAAGAATTCATTAACTGCCTCGGCGATTCACCTGAATAACGCTTATAAAATAAAGTTCTACGCAAAAAATGCCGCCCTGGGTTAACCGCACACTCCGCCCCACTCTCACTATGCCACTACATAAGTTTCTATAGAATTTCTATACAAAACTCTGTAGAAATTCTAGTTAAAATTTTATAGAACTCTACAGAAGATCTGTGACCTATATTATAGAAAAGTTGGTCTAGAGGATTCTAAAGAAGTTTAACATTGAAGTTTTTATGCAATTTTATAAGATTTTATAAAGGTGTGTATTTCCATAATTAAAATGTATCTAAGAAAATATTGCGCAATATTTGCACGGAGAATGACAATTTACGCCAGTAGAACATTTTTATCTTCACTCAACCGCACCCTGTACCTCTTCATTATGCCGTTTCTGCACATACGTTATATTACAGAATATGCTTATTTTGGTTCCCTCTGTTTTAGACTCTCCCCATTTATTTTTTAATCAACCTGCTATCGAAAAGAAACTGCTCAGCACTGAGCATTCAGATCTGGATTTCTTTAAAAAATCGTCATGGACCTTTTCTGATATTTCTTTCTCCTTATTACAGAGTGACCGGCTGGTTAAACCCACTGAACACTGGTAGTTGAGCCCGGTTTGGGTTAGATCCCAGGCAAACCAGCAAGGTACATGGTTGATTTTCCCCATGTATAACGTGAATACGAGTCATTTTTCTTGAGAAAGGTCTTCCACGAAAGCATCCCTCCTCTTAGGCAGATAGTCTTCGGAGCTTTGCCATATGATATAATCTATAATCTATTATTGCAGTCTGTTAGCTTCTATAAAATATATTGCATTTATAAAGTATTTATCCTGTTACGTAGTGGATAAAATTGGTTTCTATGCATGTTAAAGTTATTTTTTCTCGCAGTATTACGATGCAATAAAATTTACTGTAAATGATTTTCTAGAATTTATTAGTCCAAAGGGGCAATTTGCCCAGAAGGACTATTAACTTCACTACAAGCGTTGTTTCACTTTTCAAATTGTTGCTACCAAATATTATCGCCCTGTATTCGCATGCATAGTGATAAAATAACGGTACTTAGAGCCTTCAAATTTTGAATAACGTAATCCTCCTGCGAATATGGGCATCTGGAAGCCCAAATTTGAAATCTGGAATATATTTTATTATCGATTTCATATTTTGTAAAACTTTAACGAATTTTTTATTAACAAACTCAAGGATTTCAAAGCCAGCAGTGGCAACGTTGTACAGAAAAAGTCTTTTTATCTCCAGTGCGCGAGACTGTGTATCGGAAATTCTAAAGATATACTGATTTTAAAATTATTTTGCGCTATTGTTCTTGAACTGAATTTTATGGTTTAAGCGCGAAGAACATGATATTTAATAAATAAGGTAACAGAGAGAATGTTTAAAAAAGTCCCTTTGGACGTAATTTAAAATCTGAAATCTTTTAGATTTTTTTATTTAAAATATTATCTCTAAATGCTGTTGTGATACGTTTTTGTATTATTATCTTTGGTATCATGCGTTGTTCCGGGCTTTTCTGAGACCTGCATTCATAACTCCTTTCCATTTAAGTTGAACATTTATTTTAATCATACGGGGTTAAATTTGCAAACCTGCATGCGAATAAAGAATAGTATAATGCATTTAATAATCTCGATGCCATGCTTTGCATAGCAAAAAATGTTTCTCATTCAGTACAGTTATTCTAAATGAAGAATATTATGGTGCGTTCTGCACCATTTAACTGCACCTAACAGCTATTTTTAACTCCAATACTATTTTTAACCGCGACGAATTAGCGCACGAATATTCCAAAAATAATCGTTCCACCTTATTTATGGACTCAATGAATAAATTTAAATCACGTGCCTCCCATAATAAAACGAGTTTACCGTACCTATGCACACTATTTTCTCACGAGCAGTTGTTATTCGTTCCAAACCATTCCTTTCATATTTTTGTTCTAAAAGCAAAGGATGTGCTCTTAAGCTCTTCAACTGCGGTTTTCATAGAAAACTTACTTTAACCTTTCCTTAAAAAGAAAAAAATAATCTTTCATTTCGTTCTGTTTGCAAATATTTGTTTTGAATGTAAAGCGTTAAAACATTTGAATAAAAATTATATTAAATGTTTGCAGTGGCTTTACAATGATGCCGGAAAAAATACAGACATTTTTTACGGAAAGATATTCTTATGGTTTACGTTTATCAGAGAAATGGAAAACTTCAATAACAAATAATACAAACATGTTTTTAACATATTTTAAATAGTTATTCCGAATCCTGCCAGCATAAGATTGATAGCATACAATAGCTCACATTTATTTTCGGACACTTGTGGGTTTTTGTTTCATATGGAGATATCAGTTACTAAATTTTAGCAGAATGACTTTATTTTTTTCCACATATACTATTGATCATCTATTTTAAAACCTGTTTTGTGGAAAAAGCATTATTCAAAACGGTTTTAGTAAAAATAATATTTTATTCAAAAAATTCTGAGAATGAACCTGCAGCATAAGTAGTCGGCATTGTGAATGAAGAGTATATATTTAATAAAAAATTAAATATAACCAGACATTCAATATCTCGTTGAGTATATTTTAACTAAAATTGCATTTTTCTTGCGCTTTGGTACCGATTGAAATAACCTTTTCGTATAAAAATGTTCCATTCCTCCGGAAGAATTGCCTTTAGTATAGAGTTTTCGATGAAATTCCTTGTTTCCTTGTTTTTCTCCTCTTTACTCCATAGATGTTCCATAAGATTTAAATCCGCAGAATATGTAGAAGTTTTAATAATTTCAGGACAGTTGCATAACAGTCACAAGCAGACACTTAGCTATTTGTTCAGGATTGTTATCCTGATATAATTTGAAACATATTTTACATTATGTTTTCTTGGAGATTTTCTCAGGTTTTCATTAAAGATATTTACAAATTTACACTATTCCATATTATCTTCGATAAACACTTAATTTTTCATCCGAAAAGCAGAGAAATGTCCTAAACCATTATGCCTTTACCGGCGTGCATAAAATTAGATGGCAAAGACAGAAGAGAAACACGCCTAAAATAAACCATAAATGTGAAACGACAACCTGTATTAGGCGTAGATTTTTAGCATAGAAACTCTATCGATTTCGAGCGCGAACAAAGTCCCTCTTCATCAGGAGCAAAGAAATCTGCAACTGAAAAGCCAAGTTGCGAACATACTTATACCCTAAGGAAGTCTAGAGAGACGAAAGAGTAGCGCCATCTGTTAGTAGAACTAATAACGAAAATTGAAACATTTTGACAATAGAAATTTAAGAGCGTTAGGTAGGATTAGATAAAAACCATTAACTAAACACAGTAAATTTTTGTGAACGTGAAAAGCTTCAAGGAAGTCTAATTCTCCAATAGAAGAATCTTTCCGGATAATTTTTGCAAGCCCACAGTCGAAACTGTGATTAAATTTCCAACCATGCTTAGCAATCGAAGACTTGTAAATTTCACCTTTTCGGACATACATTGCGAAACAAAAAGGCCTGAATAGGTCTCAGATTTTAAATTACGTTTTAACGTTTTGTGTGCTACCTTTATTTATTAAATATCATGTTCTTCGCACTTAAACCATAAAATTCAGTTCAACAGCAGTATCGCAAAATAAATTTAAATTGAGTATATCTTTAGAATTTCCGATACACAGATAAAAAGGTTTTTTCCCCCCGTAGAGCGCTGCCATTGCTCGCTTTTAAATCGTTTGAGTTCGCTCATCAGAAATTCGTTAAAGTTTTACAAAATATGAAATAGATAATAAAACAAATTCTAAATTTGGGCTTCCCGATGCGCATATTCGGGTGGAAACGTACGTTATTCAAAATTGGGCAGCTTTAGATACCGTTGTTTTATCACATTTGGAGAAATATACATCCATTTACGTAGATTCTTCATTATTTAATTTCTTTAAATATAATACAGGGCTGCAATATTTTGTGGCAACAGTTTGGAAAGTGATTCAAACTTTTAATGTTTCTCACGCAAAATCGCAAACGAAAACAATAGTCCTTCAGGGACAAAATTCAAGTAACCAATATTATCGACATTTAAAATAATTATTACATTTTTCGTTTATCTTTTAACGCAACATAAGTTAGCAACCAACCATTTAAAGAATGTATAGCCATGCACGTATCTATAAAATTATCTATATAATCTAATAACATATGAAAGTAAAATGAGGGTGTAAACATAATTAATGAATTATTTACAAATAATATATTTCCTTGAAGATATGAAAATAAATTCACGACTTTCCCATTTATGAAGAGAGAAATGAATTTCCATTTTAAAGGAAACGCCAATTAAATAAGCAAGCAAAAATTAATATTTAACAAAGGGTGTCTTTACTATTAATAGTAACATAAAAACAATCGTTATTTTCTGCACTGAGAATGGTATTGCGCCAAATTTAAATAAAAAAATATTGAGCAGTGTTTGGGGTAACACAATTTACTAAGAGAAAACTGTTATTGTTGTTGCTTATGCTCACTTGTCTGATGTAGACAGCCGAAGCTTACGAAATTTCTCGTGGCTAGGAGCGCTAAAATACGCCTGTCGTTGGCAACAGCCTTGAACACCTAACAGGTGGCAATGGGCTTTGGCTCAGTTCCGCTCCCAATTTTAGATGGAGAGCAGCCCGGGGGAGACGGGTCTGAGAGTCTCCCACCCCTCTCCCCTTCCACAAACCACACGAGAGGACTTTCGGCTCGCCGCATATTTAGAGTGCCGCCATGCCGCACCGACACTGTACATTTACTGTACTATACTTTCTCCGGGAATCGAACCCAGGCCCTTCGGCATGACAGTCAGCGACACTAACCACTATAACGACTGGGAGGCAAGAGAAGACTATTACTACTAATAAAAAATAAAAACATCTTCTTTTGAGATTATACATCAAAGAAAAGTATTAATAGAAAAATCAAAAGATAACATGCTATGTTTACTATCTATGCATATAATTATTTTACGCTTCATTAAAATAAAAATGAAAAACAAATTCTCTGTTGCACAGTGTAGAAAGTTTTATTTCGAATTTGTCTGTTTAGCGAACTTTCTAACCTGTTCGTTAAAAATTTAGTAACAAAAACCAAATGTGAAACATTTCAGTCTCAGAGTTTTAACTCCTTAGGATTAACTCCATACTCATATTAAGTAACTGAATGAAAGAATAGTAAAATGCGGCATTTTCGTATATTCTAATCTATTCAAGAATTACCCCCCCCCCAAAAGAGGAAAAAAATAAATTGGGGGTGGGGTTTCAGTAACGAATTTTGTATACAGTTTTAAACTCTGTAATTCTATACGTGAATGAATTCTAAAACCTTTCAAACAAACAGCTTTTAAGGAAAGGAAGAAAGAAATTTTGAGACAACATATCTAATCCTTTTAGCTAATCTGATGAATCTATGAAAGTAAAAAGTATTAAATTACGACTTTGAAATCCAAAAAAAAAAGTGGGCTATTCGGAAATATTTTTCTCAAAATAAGAAAAATAGTGAAAACATTTTAGAAAGAAAGAAAAAGTAAGAAAAACTTTTTGTGAATTTCACAAAAATCTTTAACCAGCCTTTATTTTCAATACCGTTTTCATGCATATTTAATTCAAGTACAAAAATGTTTTAAAGGGCGCAAATATTCATGTTTCGGTATTTTTAAAATTTAAATAAATAATTTTTATGAAAATTAATAAATCTAATTTTTGATACGTTCCACCGATCCCCATACTTTATGTTTAGGAAAAATGTTATGCTATTTGTTATATAATAAATAAAAGTAAAACAAAAAATGTTTGATTCCCGTACGACAAAAATTTATATTTAATACGTATATTGTTGCGTGCGTACGGGTTCGTAATGGATTCAATGCACAAGTCGTTAAAAAATTAATAAAATTTATTCTCATCACAAGAAATAAAACAAATGCTGTCATATTTCCTCAGAGATATTCGTACAATATCACAATATCTCAAACGTTAAACAAAACTCAATTCAAAACACAGAACGTTAATCCAATCTCACAGCGAATTCGCTGGAATCAATAACAGCATTAAGTAAACAACAATTCGCTTAAGACAGCTATAACTGAGCTGAGGTGTTTCAGTTCGGCTTTTATAAGCTTTTTAATTATTCACTAGAATATTCTGTAAAACCTATTTTCTCGGTTTTTGTGGATGGCAACAGCAATTACGAAATATTCATTTATTAAATATTAAATGCACGCGCTCTTTTATTTTTACTTTACGTAGCTTTCTCTTCAAAATCTTTCTCAATCTTTCTCTCATTTTTACGTAGCTTTCTCTTCAAAAATCGTCTGCGTTGCACGTAAAAATAAACAATTTTAATTACAATTCTAAATAAGTAGCTAAATAAATACGAAATCCGTAACACTGCCCTCTTCCCAAGGTCTGCACGTAGCGGCAGTACAATCCCTGGACAGGAAGCCAACAACTAAAGCATCAATGCAATAATACACATTACATTACAATAACAAAATAAACAATAATTGCAATAAGTAACTTTGGTTAATCTTCGGATTATGGTAACTTGGCGGTTTTTTGGCGAAAATTTGGCGAGCAACCTTGCTACAGCAACCTGCCAGTTTTTTTGGGGGGGGACGCCATTTTGTTTTCACGAAGTAAAGGTGTTTTTTTCTTTTTTAAACTCAACATTTTTTCCAACAATCTGCTAGCCGAATTACGTTTATGCTAGAATTTTTATGGAACAAAAGTGCTTAATCATGACGAAGATTAGGTGCGAAATTGTTTCCAAGTGCTTATTAGCTAAAATACACGATCGGAATTTTCCGAAAAGTAGTGGAACAAACGTGCACAGAAATTTGTTTTTACAGGGCAAATTTGTATATGAAACATGTAAATAATTTTTCTCGTAAATTAGAAAAATTTCCACGAAAATGCAGGAAAATTTTGTGAATCTTTGAAGTTGGTAAAAAAGGACATATATGAAATTACCTGATCACTAAAAAGTATGTATACTATGCAAGCTTTTATATGTTCAGCTTGCATATACCCTTTCCAAGGATGAACATTTGCACGTATAAAATAAATAAAATATGCAAGAAATTACATTAATTTTCTTTTCCCTCTAAATTATCCATTATAAAAGTCACCTGCGAATTTATAAGGCAAACATTAAAAATGGTTGCAAATACTTAGTGTCAAATATTTAACTTATTTCCATGCAGGTTTACTTGTACTGAAATGGATTGCAAAATGCTACAAACGCGTAATGCACAAAATGACTATCATTTAATTAAAATATAAATAAATTAAAGAACACTAATTAAAATATAAATAAACATATACATTAAATTAATAAAAATTATTATTATTATTATAATTTTTATCGCCTTACTAAAATGTCGCTAAAAGTCGCCAAACTACCAGTTACCATATTCCAAAGATTAGCCGTAACTTTCAACAAATCAAATACTGTCAAACGCTAAATACAAATCAAATACTATTAGATACTAAATACAAACAAAATATTATCAAACAACTAAAAACAAATCAAGTACTATCAAATACTAAGTACAAATCAAATACAAAAAGGACCATGGTCTTATATTATTTACATTACTATTTACAATTATATACACTACGTAATATAGCCATAATAAGGAGCTAACCTGTCGTAATGGACGACTTTAGGCTTAGAGTTCAATGACTAATGGATCCGAACCACGACGGTTCAGCCTGTTTAGGACTGTGTACGGACCATCCCAAGGTGACTGTAGTTTCGGACAGAGTTCTTTGAGTCGGATTCCACAACCACACTTTGTCTTCTTTGTTGAATCGTTGTTCAGTAGCTCTCCTGCCGTATTGGGTCTTCATCTTCTCCGTTGCCAAGTTGACTCGCTCTCGTGGAAAAAGGTCCATCACTTCAGACCGGGCCTGGACATCTTCGATGTATTCGTCAGGCGATGAAAGCGCATCTGCAGGGCGGCCAAACAAGGGATCACAAGGCAGACGAAGATCACGATGGAGAACTTCTGGTAGTCTCGGGTTTCTGTTCGACCCTAGTATAATTTCGGCAGCTTTCTGAGCAGGGTCTTTCAGACGAGACGTCAGCGTTTCCAGCAGAGGATTCCTTCTGATGACCGATAGTCATGTCCTCGGTGGTTGAAAGTAGTTGTTGTTTTTGAAATTTAAGGGAAAATTGTATTTCCTTAAAAAGTTCAATCCGAGTATGCAAGGATCTGTAATATTCGCCACATATGCTGTGTGATAGTAGATGGCACTTCTAAAGGTAATGTGCACGTTTAACTTTTCATCCATGTCAATTTTTTTGCCGAAAGCAGTCTGAAGGGTAACACAGGATGGCGTCCAAATCCGCTTATCTTTAAATCCTTGAGCTAAATCTTTCCGAATGATGGTAACATTAGCTCCTGTGTCAATAATCATATTGCAAGGAACTCCATCGATATGAACGTTAATTAATAGTCCTTTACTGTTGCCACTCACTGGAGAAATTCTGAGCGCTTTAAAACATAATTTTTCACTATTTGGCAACCACCGCTCCTCGATATGGTCATTAATTTGCCCCCCTGCGTCGTTCCTGGGAAATGAGCTTATTTTCCGCTTTTCGGGGTGTTCTGCAGTTCCTTTGTACGTGGCCTTCAGCTTCGCAGTTCCAGCATTTTGGTTTCTTATCACTCCTTTTCCATCTCATAGCATTTAAATGTCTGTTTATATTGTCCGTCTTATTTTCCGTGCTGTGGGGTATTTGGCAATTTCTTTGCATTTGCCCTAAAGCACCGCAGTTCAAGCAATTTACGTTCGATTTCTTATCACTAATATACCGTGTCAAGGCATTTAGTTGTCTTGTCAAATCAGCTATGCGAGCAGCCATTTGATCCCCTGGATCTTGGACTTGCGTAACTCTGATTGGGTGTCGGTCTCTGCCAGTTGCTTGCTGGGCTGCCTCGAATTTCAAGGAGTACACAAGAGCACTTTTTAAGTCCTTCACAACAGCCGTTCGCAGTGCTTTCTGTATTTCAGGATCCCGGATGCCGTCAATGAAGTATTGCAGGACAAGATATCTCTTGTTTCTCTCAGGCACTCCATAGAGGCGAGGTGAGACAGCCTTTCAATATCCGTAGCTAGTTCCTGGAGTGTTTCCGTGGGCTTCTGTTGACGGGATTTCAATTGAAGCTTTCTGTAGGCTTTCAAACATTTCTCCCCAAGACCTTCTCCAATACGCCGGACAGAGATTCGAAATCTAGTCTCTAGTTTTCGGAAAGACTCTGCAGGATATTCGCTGCATCTGCTTTCAGAGAAGCAGTGAGATGGCAGGCCTTAGCTTGGGAATTCCATCCGTTTGCTTCCGCTACTATTGAGAATTGTGTCTGATATACTTGCCAAGAGGCCTTCCTGTCGTATGTGGAAAACTCCAGGGGCAGAACGAGAAGGCACGGATAAAAATTTACATCCATCAGAATTGCTTCCCGCTGTCGCTATACATTTCTTTAACGATTCAACTTCTTTGGCAACGGCAGCGGAAACCCTCTCTTCAATTTGTTTTCGATTTGTTCATGGACAGTAGAAACTCTTTCGTCAATTTGTTGCTCCATTGCAGAAACTCTTTCTTGAATTTTTCCATCTGTGTCTATTCTGCCTTCCACAGCCTCAAATTCATTTTCTGTTACACAGGTAATTTATCTTTTCATTTCCTTCTGACCTGCTTCAATCTTCTCTTGGATGGCTCTCATCTCTTCTTTAACTGATTTTTGACCAGCTTCCATCTTTTTTGACCAGCTTTCATCTCCTCTTTACGGATTCTTGGCCAGCTCTCATCTCTTCTTGGAATGCAGAAAAGCAGTGACGAGCTGTCTCAGTTGTGCTTCCATAGCTCTAGTGAATGGCATTCAATCCTACTTCGACACCAAAAATTGTTGCGTGCGTATGGGTTCGTAATGGATTGAATGCACAAGCTGTTAAAAAGTTAATAAAATTTAATCTTATCACAAGAAATAAAACAAATGCTGAAATATTTCCTCAGAGATATTCGTACAATATCGCAATATCTCAAATGTTAAACAAAACCCAATTCAAAACAAAGAAAGTTAATCCAATCTCACAGCGAATTCGCTGCACTCAAAAGCAGCATTAAGTAAACAAGAGTTCGTTTAAAACAGCTACAAGTGAGCTGAGGTGTTTTAATTTAGCTTTTATAAGCTTTTTAATTATTCACTAGAATATTCTGGTAAAACCTATTTTCTCGATTTTTCTCGGTTTTTGTGGATGGCAACAGCAATTACGAGATATTTATTTATTAAACATTAAATGGACGCGCTCTATTATTTTTACTTTTCTGACGTAGCTTTCTCTTCAAAAATCGTCTGCGTTGCACGGGAAAATAAAACAATTTTAATTACATGTCTAAATAAATAGTAAATCCGTATCAATATATTCATTTGATTCCGGGATATTTAATTTAAAAAATTTGGGATATATAATGTCAGATCCACTTTGCGTTGAGGGGTTGGTTAAGAAATAAATTAAAATATTTCGAGGTTTACTCCTTCCCTTCAATGATGTTCTTTGACAATTTACTAGTGATTTTTTAATTTATAATTTTGTTACATTTGGTATAAGGAAAGAACTTTCATATATCATGCGCACATGACTTTCGAATGTTAAATCTCTTTCTCTCATGTAAATTTGTACTCGTATTAAATTTCATTAAAATCTGTCCTTTTTAATTTTAATCAGAGTAATTTTTAGATTTACAGACCCTAATAGCATACCTGCAAAATCTTAAGAAAATTTACATATTATGTGGAAATTGTGAAAACTAAAGGACAGATTTTAATGAAATTTAATACGAGTATACATTTACAGGAGAGAAAGAGATTTAGCATTCGAAAGTCATGTGTGCATGATTATCAGTAAAGCTTATAGTGCAGGGGTGTCCAGAATCCACATTGTGATGTCGATCAGAAAATGAGTCTAATACTGGGTATGATTCCCTCTCAAGGCCAGCCAGGTCGCGTAGTATGACGCCATACTGGACAGGAAACATTTGAGAGTTCCTGTGGCAGTCAATCCCACTCTTGTAACAAGGCAGTTTTCAACTCGGGGATGTTCTCAGAGGGGGATGGCGGGATGAAATTGTCCTCCCAAGAGTATGTAAGATCAGGAGATGTGACTGGATAATCCATGCAGCTAATATCTTCACTATGTAATCGTCAATAATCTGAATCCTATGTGGACGATCATTGTTTCCATAAACAGGAACGCAAGATCAACTGCGTCCCTGAAAAGTTGAAAATAGGGCTCTAAGATCTCACCTCTGTGTCTCATGTCAATCAGGGAACCTTTGCCAAATATATGCTGGAGTGTGGGTGCGTCTAACGTAATGCCTTCCCCAACTTTTACACCTGTACCACCGTAATGATCCTTTTCTCTGATGAGGGACGTTTTTCTTTCCTCAGACACAAGTATGCTAAGAATCGGTGTCTAGGCTGAATATCGACTCATCTGTCAAAAGCACTGTGGTCCACTGAAGTCTGGGCCAAAACACATTTGTCTGCACTATGTTAAACGCGCTCTCTTTGTTGCTGATGTGAATTAACGGGTGTTCTGACACACAACCCTATTTCATGAAGCGTTCGGGCAATTATAGAACAATGAAACTCAGATCCCAGCGACACCCAGGTCACGTGAGAACTATGACGTTTGTAGCAGTCCTGTGTCGCCTTGCTAAAGATTCCAAATAACGATTCTCGTTCGTCGTTGTGAATCTAGATTGACCTTGTGCATGTCTTCTCCATATGGATCCCGTGTCTTCAAATTATTTCCACAAATTACAGACGACAATGGGAGTACATTGAGCTCTGTAACCACCTGCACTTGTGGTTTGCCTTCCTGCAATCTACCGTCAATTTTCCATCTCATTTCTCATACTGTCATCCATGCGTCGGTGGCTACTCATTTTACCTGACAACTTATGACTTAATGACTTTTTCGGAGAAACACGGCCAGTGTTCTGAAGGAGTGGGAATGCACAAATCACCTTTAACACCTCCGCTTACATCCCTTCCAAAATACAGCTGCGAAGACACACACGTGTACGCTTATCTATTCGACCCTGAATTTACATAATTCTTAGGCAGCATAATTAGTACCTTTGCATCAGTACGTTTTGTAAAAATAGACATAATTTTCAAATTCTATTAATTTTACACACGCGTGTGTAGAATTAATAGAATTTGTATTTATTATACAATTAATTATTATTGAATTATTATTGAATTATTATTATTATGAATTTATAATTGAATTAATTTTGTTATTAGCATTCTCATGCAGATTTATTATGTAATATGATAATATGATAATCCTACAATCGTATTTGTATGATTACCAAAATTCTGATCTTGTAATCGTACAGATAATTCATTAAACTATAAATATTTTTCGTTTTTAGTTAAGCGAAATATTATAACTAGTGTTCTACGCACCAATACTAAAGCCTGACAGTGTTTTTTGCTTGTCACTTAACCTTTTAATGTAAGAAACGTTTTCTAAAGTGATGCTTTATTTTTGCTTCCTTAGTTGAACATCTGAAGTTGAAACATTTCTCTCTTCAATTAGTTTCTGGCCCCTGAGTATGATCTCATATTTTAATATATAATACCTCGGTCAATTTTAGTAGTACGAGAATTCAACTTTTTGTGTTTTATTTTCATAATATGAATAAAATTTTCCTAACTACAAATATAGGAAAATAAGAAAAGTATAAATATTTAAATTTCGCAGTTTTTACAAGATTTATTTCCTAAAATGTAAGAACATCAAAACAAAAATATTTGTATCATTTAAAACATTTTTGTAATTGGAATTATTTGTCTATGACAAATGGTTACGAAACGAAAGGCAGGGTAACGACTTCTATGGGCACATTGTCTGTATTTTTGCATATATACATGCACACACATTTATATATTAATCTTCTTTTTAGAAAACGTTAGCTTCCAAGTTTAGCTTAGGTTACCTGAATATGCTTTTGAAGTATATATTATTTAAATATGACATAGCACACGAGGGTTATATGCCTAAGAGAAGGGATGCTTCTGTGGAGGACTTTCTGAGACAAACTGGTGCGTTACTAAATATATCGAGTTTTATGGAAGAATATATTGGTTGCTCACAAATCATAGTTTTTCCTTCAGCATTTAAATTTATGCAATTTTATTATCACGTTCCTCTTTGTCCAGTTTCCCAAGGCATCCAGTTTCATTCCCAGTGTTATGTTTTTATTCTCATTCATTACGTAAATCACATAATGTTAGAACATAAATCACATAAAGTGGCAGTGATTAATTTCGAATTAAAAATGAACTATGTTTGCTTGGCTGAACACTTAACTAAAACAAAAATGCTGTCATTTGTCTACGGGTTCGTAATGGATTGAATGCACACAAAACCGATGGATAGCTTGATGAAATTTATTTTCCCAAAAGCAACAGATTACTGTTCCGGAACTTTAAACAAAAGCTCTCGTACAGCTCTTCTCAGTATGACAGACGGTAAGCAAAAGTTACCACTTCAAACTACTAAGGATATAAGGTATTTCTCCCGCCTTCTTCACCAAGAAGGAGTGGTCAGAAAGTGATGAAATTTGGGAAAAAGAGACAGCAAGCAACAATAAGTGATATTTATTTCAAAATGATAGTCAGAATACAGAGCGAAAACGGCGTCGGCTCAGTAGGATAAGCGATAAGCGACGGAGGACGTGGGCACTGTCCCTTTACCATTATGGTTAATCAGTATAGCGCCACGTCCACCTTTATCTAGAGAAGCCAGTACATTTATATGATACATTATGCTGAATACATTTGCACGACATACATTTTGACTCCTGAGGCAGATTAAGCATTCAAAT
>KK117557.1:117107-175199 GCA_000611955.2 Stegodyphus mimosarum | reverse complement strand
GAGGCGTAGTATGTTAGCATCAAGTTGACGCATTGTAAATAATTTAAAGAGTTTAATAAAGGGTAGTTTTAACTCTTCTTCGGTGGAATCACTATTTCTCCAGATTCTACGCAACAGACAGTAGAACGTTACAAAGGAATAGCTGTTCATGAAAACAGTTTAAAATTTCATGTGTAGAATTTAATACTTGAAGGGGAAAAAAGTTAAATAAAACTTTACAACATTAACTGCAATGCATACTTAACTATACTATGTACGAAATCTCTAATGCCTGCATGCTTAATAGAGACATAAATCTGATATCAAATCCAGTGAATATGTTAGCTACATTGGAATTATGTGGTTTTCTACTTGTGTAACTTAATCGCGAGGCAGTCTCCCTTAGGGAGACCTCCACAAAGACTGTATTATAAAATGCATCAGCTACGGGTATAATTAAAAAGTAAAATAAAGCTATAACTCATTCGAAAGCATATGCATTGCGTTTGAATAACTCATTTAATTGCACAATTAGTACGTGCTGTTTAATTTGACTAAACTGAGAGTTTAATGAGAACCTTCCAGATAGTGTAGTGATTAGTGACGCTGACTGCTGCTCCGAAGGCCCCGGTTTCGAATCTCGAAGAAGACACGGATGATTGTAAATTTACAGTCAGTGTGGGGCATGGTGGTACTCAAAATATATAGCAAGCCAAATGTCCTCTTGAGTGGTATGGGGTAGGAGAAGAGGTTTGGGAGTCCATCGAACCCCCGATAGTGTCCTTCAAAATTGGGGCGGAAGTGGGCAAATTCGTACTGTCGCCTGTATGGTCTTCAAGGCTCCAGCGACCGACGCGATCTTGCCCCCCTTGGCGTGATAAAATTCGTGGACTTGTTCTGATTAGACTATACAAGTGAGATTACTCACAACGACTACAAAATTTTATAGGACTTCGAATGACAGCACCTCTGAGAAATGACAACTGGAGAATCCACTTGCAGTTTATGATGCATTAAGTATAAGATTTCACAAACTGTTTCAATTCCAAGTCAAAAAGCATTATTTTATTTCCTTTAAAGCTGATGTTTTATCATGTATTCATGTATTCCAGGTAAACAGGAGAGATCTGTCGAAGCAGAAACACGAGGAAGCTCTGGAAGCTTTTAGATCAACTAGGGACCCGATAGTTGTGGAAATCACCCAAAGACCGACGAAGTCGGCAGTTCATTCAGCCCCCAAGATCGGCATGGAAGCCGAGTCTGCAACATCAACATCATCATCATTCGTCTATTGCGACAGTTGTACGCAGACAGAGTGGACCGGAGGTTGGGAATCTTCTCCTATTGGCCTGTTCCCGTTCAGTCAAAATAACTTAATGCAGTCTTCCGGAATCCTTTTTGGAAACGATGAGGAAGTGGAACATCACTATGAGACTCTGGAAGAAGCTTTTGGTCATGAAGATGACGACGATGAAATAGCTTGCGAACTTGAGTATGAGGTATGTTAGCTTTCAGCTTTCAAACGCATGACAAACTCCGTTTTAAAATGAATGAAACATAGTAACAATATATACAGTATTTCCAGAGTTTACCTTCCTCACATTATACCACATTATACCTATTTTAAAATTATACCTTCCTTACATTGTCTTAAATTATCTTTATCACATGGCCAATGTTGGCTGTGCATTACGGATAACATTCTCGTGAATCCGTTCTTTATCATGAGGTTCCTATCCCAGCTGTTTAATCAATCAGCCTGGCGCTTCTCAGCTTATATTTAACTTAGCGTAATATCAACAAGTGCATTTCCATTAGAAAAATCAACTCCAATTTAAGAGTACCTTAAAAATAAAGAAAAGTTTAAATAATATAAATGTTGCATATAAGGAAATTGCGTTTATAAAAGCCATTTTAAGGTTATTTAATTTCTTTACTTTATTTTAACTCAGTTATCAATTCTTAGTTGTGGAAACTTTGAGACATTCTTTCACAGCCCTCAGTATCATGCTGGATATTTGCTATGAGTGCTTAATGCGAAGAAATTCACTCAAAGTCCACCTAGTTTGGAACCGACCAGCTTTCACCAGAAAAAAAATCTTCATTATTAGGTTTCCTTTCACAATTCCACGGATTTAATTTGTTTATATGAGCAATTGGGAAATAAAATATTTCTCTGTTTCTTTCTACCGAATGATTTCTTCTCGTTCTCACTTTGTAGACTTATAGACTCTGTAGACGCTGTAGGCTCCTTGTTATTGCTTTTAGGGTTTCACTCCTGAATTAGCTAAATTTCCTAAAACTTATTAAGATAATCGCTGCGTCTGTGAAATAACAACTGATAAAACTGAATCAGTAAAACGTTTAAGCAATCTTTTTATTTAAAACATTAAACTTAAAAAAATGCACCGCTTGTCCTTACAGTTTAAATTTCCGCAGTTTGGAGGATATCAGTGAAGAGAAATGTAATTGTAAAATTTAAAAATAATTATGTGTTGGAGGCTATAATGCAAACAGTCTAACCAGCATTGGTTCAAATTTAGACTAAATCTCAGAGCTGAACGAAGGAATAGTATTACTGCCAGCATCGCTGCCAAAAGCTTGTAAGGTATATTTTAATTTTATAACATTATTTTAATTTCGAAACCCTTTCCTATGAATTTTTATTTCCACTTACAACTCCCTACCAGAATGAGTTTTTAGAATCGCGTTGAATGCAAATGAGTTAGAACTATTTAAGGAATGTTCAATTAACTTCGATAGAGAGTGCTAGGAGTCGTTAGTGGCACGTGTTTGCCTTCTGGCTAAGTCACTCTTTAAGCTGTTACGCTCAATTGTATTATACGTGCCTACTGAAATTCGCAGGCTAGTTTAATTTAAGGGCCAACTACGTTAGATAATTGTGTCTAGCTTTGGATAAGTCTCGTTTACTTAATTATAGTTTAGTTTCTTATTTTCTTATTCTGAGTTAAAGCCCGAGTAGGGGCTTTCCTGTAAGCCCGAGAAGAGGCCAACTGTTATTCTTGTTTGAGTGAATAAAAGAGTATTTTAACCCTTCTCTAATCTACGTCTTACTTGTTTGAACTCAGCGATAAGTCGCTACATAGTTCACTAGGTTCCTCGACGTTTCATCTGAAACAAAGGGCGGAGAACCCTACAAGCTCTCTGTCTTAACGTTGGGGAACTTATTCAATACACGTTTCTCATTTACATCCTAATGAGAGCTAAGAAGAGATGACTCATCTTCTCTTTCTTATTTAAATCGTCTTCTGATTCTTATTCTGTAGGCATTATGAATCAATACCTGAGTCATAATCAATTGATTGTTGGGTTTGGTTTTCGTTGTACAACCATGAAATCTGCATGGACATAGTTCTAGATTTTTAATAATCAATTCCTTGTTTCGTATGTTTTTTTAAGCACCAAATGGGCTGTTAGTTCCTGTCTTCACTTTTTATTTATCCATATAAATTTTATGTCCGTATCACTTTTGATTCCGTACCATTTTTTCATATAAAAGGATGCTGCCATCAAATGTTACCGCCACGTAGTGTTTTAAGGAAATAATACAACGAATATAAAAAAGTGTATGGCATCACAAATAAAAGTCTGTTGCCACCAAATAATATTGCTATGCATTACTTTTAAAGAAATAACAAAGCACATATAAAAAATGTGTGGCAATACTAAATACTGCATCAAGAAGTCTAAAGATATGTTGTTTTTAAGTATTTTGTGAAATTTAAATAATTTATGGTTTTGCTTTAGAATTTTATGTGCCCATAATTACGATGAAAGCGATGTTTACTTTAGTAAAATTAAAAGACAAGAAGGTAATAGAAAAGATAAAAAATTTGTGTAGGTCATCTTGTTGAGAAAACTGAGCACTGATATGAAATGAGTAAAGACTGAAAAAAATAGAAAAATGTACGGAAAATCTTAACAGCATATCGCGAATTCTAAAAATATGCTGCTTTTAAAAAATTTGTATTTTTACTGCTGAATTTTATCTAGCGTAAGAAAGTTAAAATTTTTTTCAAAAAGTTACATTAGTTGTACTGAGTCCAAGAGCAGATTGGTGAACTGCGAACACAGCGAGAGTATAAAGAAACTCAGCAAATCTTCTGGTGCGACAATAAACTGAATCCCTTCAAATTTTATTTTTTTTAATTTGATTTTTAATCATGTAGAGAGAGGTCCTCACTTTTATTCTGCTAAATTAAATGTTGAGGAACCTACTGAACTGTTAAGCGAATGATCGCTTAGTTCAAAATAACAAGAATCGTAAACTTAAGAAGGGTTAATTACCCTTTATTCATTCAAAAATAAGATGAACAGTCGGCCCTTTTCTCCGGGCTTACAACAAAACCTCCACTTGGGCTTGAACTCAAAAATACGAAATAAGAACTAACTATAACTAACTAAGAGAATTAGCCGAAGCTAACGCAAATCTAACGGAGTGAGTCCTTAGTTTTAAACTAGCCGGCGAACTATCAAAAGACACGCAATATACGGCCGAGAGTAACAGCAGTTAGAAAGACTTAACTCAAAGGCAAAAGCGTGCTACTCAAGATTCTTAGCTCTCTCTCTCTCGAAGTAACTTAACTTTCCTTTAATACTATTTCTTCCTCATTCGCATTCAGCGCGTTTCTAGAACCTCATTCTGGTAGGCAGTTGTAAGCTGTAACGAAGCAAGATAGGGAAGATGAACTAAATTTAAATAACTATTGAAAAATTTTAATATACCTTACATTTTCCCCCACCAGAATTTAAATACTCGAAGAAAAATTTCTTCCAGCGACCTTGTTCAGCTTTACAAAGTGATTTAAACCTAAGTTAAAACTAAGAAAAAAAAACTTGTTTTGCAAATTTTTTTGTTTGAATGGCAGTACATTACACCGTCTTGATTTTGAAAATATCATGAAAAATAACTCGTCCTTCCAATATATCTTGGGAGAAAAAAGTATTAGTACTTTGCGCAAAGAAAAATTTCCCAATTTCCCTTCCAATTTACATTTTACTACATTTATCTGAACCTCAATCAGATTTCATTCACTCACATTTTAACTCATTTTCCTCAACACTCTACTGAATTTTGTTCTGAAACGAAGCGAGCGTGTAAGCGTTTTGTTAAAACGAACAACACTACCATCTAACCATCTTCCTAAAAAGTAAAAGTCAAATCTAGACATCCTAGACCTCAAATGACACCTTAATATCAGTACTGTACCTAGTGTACTACACGCGCGAAAGTGTTTTAAGCTTTCGTGTAATTGGACAGCATAGCCTAAACACATTCTTCTATTAACTTTCTTTCGCATATTTCATTTAAACAAAGCTGAAACTTTAAATCACTTTTACAATCATCACATAAAATTTGTTTTCAGCACAAACATTTTACATATTTAACATATAAAATTGCAGATTAATTTTACATCAAAAGTACACAGTTGCTACACATAGTTTACAAACCTTTTTTACAATTTAATTTTAACTTCTAGTTTACAACAATTTTCAATGTAAATCCAAGTCTTTTAGACTAAAAGATGTTTACAATACCGCGTCTCGCAAATTTCCGAACTAAAAAGCTTCCTTTTAGCAGCATTTAACAATTGTTCTCGCTTGAGAAAAGCAACTTTGAACAAACTGATGTGGGATTTTACTTATTTATTTCAGTGTTCAGTTCTTGAACCCCACAAACACTAACAAGTGAATAAATGCTTAAGTGTGTTTACAAATACGTAAGACACAAGAAGGGTTAACTACCCTTTATTTCTCAGAATAAATACAACCAGTTCTTAACTCGGAACGTACAGCAAAGCCTTCACTTGGACTTGAACTTAAATGAATAAGAGATTAAAATTAACTAAGCTTAACTAAAGCTAGCTGAAGATATAGCCGAAGCTATCAAGATTTTAAGTAGTTGGCCCCTAAATCTTAATTAAATCGACGTTTTCCTGGTCTTCCATTCGACTTTTTCGCGGGCTTCCTTTTCTCTGCTGGGGTAATCAACTGCGATGTTTGGCCATCCCAACCTCTTTGCGCGTTTCCAGGTTTATGAAAGAGATCCTTCAAAACTTCGAAATCAGTTCGACTGTAATACGGTTGAACATGGTCAACGTTAGCCATCGTTTTCTCGCCATTTTTAATCTTTAAATTTCTCTTGAATTTACCACGTCTCGTGAATTTAATTTTTTCAATCACAAAAGGCCTTTAGAATCTGGGCTTCGAATTTTGCTACTCTGTTTTCTGGCGCAGATGATAAAGAATGTTTCAGTTTCAGTACCTTTGGGCCCACAGTATATTCAACTTGCCGTCTATTCTTATCATAAGAAACTTTCTGCTTTTAACTAGCTGAGTCCGAGTTTCTTACAGTCTCGTCTATTATTTTCTGAATGTCCTTTAACTTAAATCCTCCTTGCCTTTTTTTGAATAAAAAAGAGTTTATCTAAGAGAGTTAAAGTTTTCCTCCCTAAAAGATTTCTGCGGGGTCTTTTGCGTAGTATCATGTTTCGCTGTTGTTAAAGCAAAAGTTAATTCATTGAAACAACCATCCCTAGATAATCATAATTCTTAAGTAGTAGTAGTAGTAACAAGTACACGGGGCACCACTCCATCGCCATAGACAATTATGGTATCTCCCGCAATGTACTAACTATCTAGAGAACTATACCCCTCACGGGCACACCAGCGCTGAGCCTCGAGCCTTAATTGGGTGCTCAATCGTCATTAATCACAATTGTACAATTTTCACATTGTTCAGTATGGCTACACTAGATGGGCTTTGTGTAAACTTATGTCCATGTTCCATAGTTATTCCATTGATCAGTCAATTATTCCTTTTCTATTTTATTAACTAACATAATAAACATATTAACAAACAAAGCTTATAATATATGTCATCGTGATGGAACATAACCACCATCACTGCATCAGAAACGTAACTAACTAAACTGTATTTTACCCCATTGGAGAGGGAAGGAGAAAGACAAAATCCCTCGTTAGGGAAACGGCCTAAAGTCGTAACAGGCTCTGCATCAAAGTTACATTCCGACAGATAGAGTGATATCTGGTATTGAAATGTAATACATAATTATAATAATAATAATAATAATAAAAGAACAATCAACATTAAAGGATTAAAATACATAGAACTTAGAGCATACATAATTAGGATGATAGAACTACAGTTGCAGTAAGGGAGTAGATTACGTGTGTTAGTGTATGCAGAGTAAAGTGTGAAACTTCTATTATTGAGCTAGTCTTGACTGCAAGGTGCAGAGTTCACAGTTCTTGAGTTCAAATCATATGCACACAGTATTGCATTTGTAGGTAATGCACACAGTACTGCAGTTATTATGTAATTCAGATATTGTATTAAATGTCATATGCACACCGTATTACAGCTGCAGTTGCACAGTATTGCAGATATTGTATATTGTATCATATGCTCACAGTATTGTAGATGCAGTTATGTTAGTTTGAACTTCGTGTTAATTGTCGTTGTTGTGAGTGAGGGCACACTTGTGTTCTGCATTTACCTGAGTACGTTGGTGGTGTTGGCTTCACACTGCAGTTTTCATGGATGGCAAGATCCAGTCCATACGTTTGCAGTTTGTCGATAATCATTTTGATGTCATTATGGATACGTTGATTTTTTACAAGAAATCTCTTGAAATTGACGTCGATGTTTGTAGGGTGCCTTATATGATGGTTGCTGGTAAGTGGGCACTGAAAAAGGTAATGATCTGCGTCTCCCCTTATCCGCATACGCACATGTCTGTGGTGGAAAGGTTTCTTTCATGGAAGTATGCAGGGAAGGGGCCGTGACCAGTTATGTATTGTGACAGAAAGTAAGATGAACAGGCGAACACCTTGTTAACTTGCGGGAAAATGCTGTAAGTGCGTTTACCTTGTGGCCTTTCGTTCCATTGTGCTTGCCATTTGTCAAGGGCTAGTTGTTTGATGTTGTATTTAAGGTAAGATTGCGGCCAAGGGATGTGGATTGGGTCTCCTTCTTGTTGTAGAGCAGCCTCTTTTGCGAGCGTGTCCGCTCGTTCATTTCCCTCACAATCATTATGCCCTTTAGTCCATGACAGAATGAACTTTCGATTTTTGTTATTTCTTATATGGTCCTGAATCGTTTTGGCAATTGGCGAATTGGGATTGTGGCTATTGATGGAAAAGATGGACGCTTGGCTGTCGTAATAATATGCACGATATTTGCTGGAGTTTGCAGGAGGATCTCGATGCTTTGAAGAATAGCAGTAAGTTCCGCTTGCTGGACGCTATTGTTATCTCTCAAATGGCCTTGCCATTCGCAACAGATACTTGAGTATGCTCTGATGGTGGCTGCACTATCGACTTTGTTTTCTATTTTAGAACCGTCTGTGTAGGCCAAATACTGCGTGGCTGGTGGTGGATCTTTAGTGTTGCACTTGAGGTTATTGAGACATATTGCTGGATGTGTGAGATATTTTGGTGGTCGTTTTTCATAGTACGTAGGGAGGAAGAGAACATCTTGAAACATCACAGATTTCTGAAGTTGGAGAACATTAGCTGTGGTTGCTTCAAGTTCGGCTTGGATAGGGAGAGGAAGAACTCCTGCTAAAATTTGTAATGCATTTGTCGACGTCGTATTGAAAGCCCTTGTCAGATTTATTAGAAAGGGGCGTTGGATTGAGTTCAGTAATCTTGTTTCCCTGGCCGTCATTGGGAGCGCCCAAATTGCTGATCCGTATGTTACTATTTTGTTGATCACTGTTTGTAGCAGGACCTTCATTATATGTGCATTTAATCCCCAGGAGTAACCTCTCATACATTTATGATAATTCTTAACGTATCCTCGAATCATTTTAATAATATTTCTGTTTACGCGTTCCGCTATATTCTATTGCGGCCTATATGGTACCATTTTCAGATGGCGCATACCAAATCCTGTGAAAATATTTTCAAATAACTGACATATTGTTTTCCGTTATCAGATGTCACTTTTAATGGCGCCCCGTATTTTAAAATATATTTATTTAAAAACGAATCTGACACTATTTTTTGCTGATGCTCGTTTAAGGGGAGTTATTTCTACCCTTTTTTAAAAATGATCAACGATAATTCAAAGATATCTATTCTTATTTAATCTTGTTCTGTGTTAAGGCACGAGCAAATCGATGCCCACCAACTCATTGGGGAAAGTAATTTTTATGTTATTTAAGTACCGGGCCGGGTTATAATTAACATCTTTAATTAATTGACACATATGACATGACCTGACATTGCCGTCACAACTTCCTGTAACTGCAGAAAATAAACCGCTTCGCGGGCACTTTGCAATGTTTTCCTAATACCGAGATGGCCCGATATAGGTGAATCATGCAGCTCTTCTAGAATATTTAATTGTAGATTCGCTGGGACCACTGGTCGGTACTCTTGATATCGTTAGTTATTTTTGTGTAAAATAGCAATTTATCAATGATTTCATAATGGGCTGCCCTATTTCTGATTGCTGTAATGTTCACATGCTCGAAATGTTCGGGGTCTTCGAGATATGCATAAATATTTTTGATTTCAGAGTCCGTATTCAATTCTGACATTATTGTTTCACTGCACTCAATTACTTTCAAGGTTAACATCATACGTCCGACAAGGTTTCTTTCTTCTTCAATCTTAATTCTTGATAGAGCATCCGCGACAACATTTTCCGTCCCCGGCGTGTGTTTTTATTATTAAATTGTACTTCTTCCGCTTTAACATCTAGCGTACCGGATGACAGAAGCCGGGATGAAAGATTTTTTCCGGAATACAAGCGACCAACTGCCGCATGGTCTGAATAGACTATCACCGGGGTGCTTCCAAAGTAAACTCGAAATTCCTGCGCTGCTAATAAGACAGCGAGAGTTTCTCTTTCCGTCTCGGTATAATTCCGTTGAGTCTGATTCAACGTTTTACTGAAGTATGCAATTGGCTGCCCGTTTGGGGAAGGGACGGCGCCAACTGCGAAATCAGAGGCGTCTACACCGATCTCTAAATTTTGGTCCTCCTCCGGGAATTTGAGTACTGGCGTTGATTAATGCGTATTTTAATTCTTCGAACGCAATGTTCGCCTCTGCCATCCACTTGAACCTAGATTTCTTCCATCTGAGAACCAGAAAGGATTCACCTATCTTAGTGAAATCCTTAATAAAGATCGATAGTATGAGCACGGTGCTAATTTTTTGCTTTTTAGGAGGTGTATAACTCTTGATTGCTAAGATTTTAGAATTATCAGTTTCGATGCCTTTTTTCGAGATTTTTATATCCGAGGTATCTAAGTTCCGTCGCCGCAAATTTACATTTCTTGGGATTTACCTTGAGGTCGGCTTCATTTAATAACGAAAAAATTTCTTTTAAATGCTCTATATGCTCATCGATAGTTTCACTTTTTATTCTGATATCATCCAAATAAATTAACGTACTTTTGCGTAGGACGGGTCTTATTACGATATCCATTACCTTCTGGAATGCAGCCGGAACTTCGCTTAAACCAAACAGCATCCTCAAAAGGGTATACAAGCCTGACTTCGTTACAAAGGTGGTTTTCTCTGAATATTCGGGTATTCCTGAAATTTGAAAACAGGTCAAGCGTTGTCATATTATTAGCGGATCGTATTTTTCGGATTATCTCATCAGTTATCGGCAGGGGATATGTAGGCTACCTCGCAATACTATTCAATTTACGGTAGTCTACGGTAAACCTCCACAAATTCGGATCTGACGGTAGGAGGCCGTTTTTCATCCTACGTAAAGCTACCGGGCTAGCGTAGGGGCTACTACTCGGATAATTATTTTATTGGCCAGCATCTCTTTAATGTGCTCCTCTAAAATATTTTCTTTAACTTGGTCATATTTGTATGGGTTAGACCAAACTGCGGGGGTATCGCCAACATTTATTTCATGATTTACTACTTGGCAGAATCCTGGTTTAGAGTCAAATAATTTATTAAACTTTCTTACCAAATTTTCAGTTTTCTTCTTATCCTCTTCCTGAATGTGATTCAGCTGTATTTTTGGAGTGTATTTCTCTTCTTCTTCTTCTACAGCGTCCATTTGAACCTGTAAAGTAGAGTTCTTAAAATTTAAGTTCGCGCTCGCTGCGCCTAAAACATGGACCCCCAGAGTGAACAAGTCTTTTACTACAAGAAAGTTGACTTTCTGAGTTTCGTTTTTAATCTGTACGTGGAGCCCTATTTTTCTAATGCACACACATTTTTTATCTCGGGCATCTTTCTATTTTAAGGTATAGTTTAAGGTATTAGTGTAATGGTGAACCTCGGTAAATATAAAATGTGAAACTTTTTAATGTCTTGCTTTATCACAGGGCAAAATTCGAAACTATGTTATTAAGCATAGCATTAAAATATTTCGGTTCTTCATTTTCGTCAAGTGAAGGCTTTCTGTAAGTTCTGATTTGTATTTATATGTTAATTGTGTCTGCCGATTGCTCTAGTTTGTTTTTCTGTTAGTAACTTGGCACTGAAATTGAAAAGAACTCTACCAATCAAAGTTTTGCTAACAAAATGTGGAAACAATCAAAGGTTTGCGAACGGATTTCAGTTTCCTCAACATTTTCGTATTTATGTAGTTTATCCACCCTTTCTTTCGGCCTCTCAAGTCTTGTCCAGTCATCAGTAATATCCTCTTTCATTTAAAATTATTACCTAACGAAATACAAATCGAATTTACTTTGCACTTACGTTCAATCAAGTTTTCAAGTAGATATTCACAAATCCAATAACATGAAGCTATTAGAACAAACTTTATTACAGCTTATTTACAAATTATATACATCGCAGAAAATAGCTAGCGTTCTTTGTTTGTTTACATAGGTCCGTTCGTTTCCGTTGCGCATTTATGAACTGTTTCTTTTTTAAAACTTCTACATGTTCGAATGCTATTTAGCCAGCGCCCTCTGTCTCGTCAGTTCGGGAATTCGTAACAATTGTACTCAACATTGCAGAACAAGTCTCTTCGGTTTTTGCATTATTCGCCCACTTCTGGAAATAGCTAGTGGAGATTTCAGGTCTGCTTTGTCTTGTGCATGTTCTCTTCCATTGAGAATAGACTGCAAAACCGTCATTTCGTTTGCTTAATTATCCATTTCTAAAGAATAAATATTCTGCATGGGTAATACTATGTCACCGTTCCTTGTTTTTACTTGAACAACACAAGCATGTCCATCCTTCCCTGGATGCAGCTTCATTATTCTTCCTAATCGTCAATAAGTCCGTTTGCTGTTTTCATTCCCAAACAAAACTATTTCTCCTAATTTTATCTGTACCTTGATTTTACCGGCTTTCTTAGAATTTTTAATTTGGCCTAAGTATTCAGTCTGAATCTTTCTAAATCTCAGTTCTGTTCTATTTTGTGATCAAATTCAATCGTAGAATAAGCTATATTGTCCCTTAAAGACATATTTGGATTTAAAGGCTTTAAATCTTGAATGTCTTTGTATGTCGAAGGACTGGAATCGAGGACATTTTCAACTTCATGTAGCATAGTGAGTAATTCTTCGTATCTAGGCTTGTCCTGCCTAAAATACTCTTCAGCATGTTCTTTACAATTCTAATCATTCTAATTCACCATTCTCCCGACCATGCCGGTGTAGGAGGGTTGAATTTCCTTTTAATTTCTTTAATCGTGGCCTTTTCCTCCACTTCCTCCCAATTTATTTTCGGGAAAAGGTTAAAATTTCCTATATTGTTAGTGCTATTGCCTGAACATATAATACTTAGTCCCCTCTCCGGGCTATGAATTTCTTCAGGCTTTGCATTAATGCTTCTGTAAAGTAGTAACAATCACAACGTGTATTGTCCGATAAACGGCAAATGTAAATATCACTATTGCCTTCTTTTTCTTCGAATGTATAAAGGTTCAGCTAAATCGGCACCCTTAATCTGGAAAACTACAGTGTCTGTTACTCTCTCCTCCGGTAATGGTATGGAGTTTGCGTCAAAATTGGTTACCTTAAAACGTCGACATCGGCCACAATTTTTATTACATGACGAACTGTACTCCGACATTTGAGAACCTAGAATTGTTCTCTCAGAGTTGCCATTAAGGCTTAAATACCTGCATGGAAATTTCCTCGTGTTTTTCTTTGATGAACAAGTTGGTAATAACATGGTTGTGAGGAAAAATGATTGGAAATCTAAAATTTCTACTGTCGTTTCTTTGGGAGATCTTTGTCACAGTTCGTATCAGTCCTTTCTTATCCACAAAAGTTTGCAATGATACGATTGTCTTTTCCTCATGAGATTCAAGACTTTCTTCTTGAATTAATTTTAAAAGAATATTTCTGCTTTTTGCTAAATTTTTTTTGCCAAAGTAATGGTACCGAACATACGATCTTTAGGTAAAGTTCTGACATTTTTGCAGAATTGCTTTATCCAAGCTATCATCCTTACTGTCTTTTTATATGAAGAATATCTATTGTAGAATAAATCTCTTATATTTGTGATATTGATAGCTGTTATGGTACATTTTCGTTTCTTTGAATTTATTAGATTCATTGGGCTGTATTTTTTCATAATAAGTGTCAGTCCTTACGTTTCCTTCAGCCATTGTGGTCCGTTCCACCACTGAGCCTTCACTAATTGCCGTACTGTACATCCTCTTGAAGCTATATCTGCTGGGTTGTTTGAACCCGGAGCATGACACCAATCAGTTATGTTACTCAGTTTTCTAATTTCATTTACTCCATTGGCCACGAATGTAGCCCAAATATATTCTCGTTTAATCCAACAAACACCATTACTGAAATCTGTCCAGTAAAACGTTAATGTCCATTAGAAGTACCACTGCTAGTCGAGCACTAATGAAGCACGCTAATAATTCTAAACGAGGTGTTGTTATCACTTTTATTGGAGTTATTCTGGACTTAGCTTGTACTAACTGACAATATACGCCTTCACTGTTTTCTATACTAAGTTATGTGCATGTCGCATAGGCCATTTGGCTGGCATTACAGAATACGTGTAGCCTCCATTTATCAGGTTCATAATTTTGAGAGCTTTTCGCAATCCAACGAGGAATTTTAATATCATTCAACTCAAGAATTTGACTATGCCATAAACTTTATCGAAATTTTCTCTGGCACTTCTTGATCCCAAGAGAGTTTCGATCTGCAACATTTTTATAATAATAACTTCGGCAGCAAAGTACAAGAGAATCCAATCGGATCGAAAATCGCTTTTGCTAAGGATAAAAATTTCCTTTTAATTAATAGTGATACTTCTTGTGCAGGATATTTCTTTGTGTCACACTGAGAGTATCGTCTCCTACGTCCCATACAAAGCCCCATACAGAAACACAATTTTTTGTATTTTCACTTGCCTTTAAAGAAGGTTCAGTTTCTTAAACTAAGGTCCTCATTTTTCTCAGGTATATTGTACTGCTAGTTCCGAAGATCATATATCAACATCTGACATTATCCGTTTTGCAAAACTTACGAACTTCTTAACATCTTCAAATTTGTCGAAACTGGTTACTCGGTTATCGACGTAAAATGATTCAACTTCCCACTGTTTCTTGCGTTGCCACATTATCCAAGTGATATGCTACAGTAGTACCTAATAAAAAATGGCTTGAGGTTTATCCAAATAGTACTCTGCGATGTCGACAGACCAGTAAACTATTTGGATCACCATCTTCATGCCAAAAAAAGGTCAAATAATCTCTGTCTGATAGATTCAAAATTAATTGAAAATTAACTGATTAAGGCTTGACTATATCAGCTGTTATTCCGTACCTTTTCAACTGAAATCATAAAAGTATAGAAGGTATCAGTTTTAACAAATTAGGACCCTTTTCTAAGCAAGAATTGAGAGAAACAAAATTCTTTTCATATGCTGAAGCGTCGAATACTGGTCTAATTTTACTAGTGGAACAATTCAGTTCAACTTACAATCGAACTTCTTCTATAATGCCTTGTAAACTTGTTCTATCGCATCTTTGTAGAATCCAGTCCATCACTCAAATGACCGTTAGCAACAAGTTTATGAACAAGCGTCAATTTTTTCAGAGAGTTCACGGCAATTAGAAAATGGCGGATGTGTTTCCAACCACGGCGGGTACAATGTATATCTACCATCTTCATCTCGTTTTTTGGTTCCATGAAATTTATGTGACAGCCGCTTGCAAGTTTTGTTTTAGAAGGCTTTCTGGAGGATCGGTGATACCAACAGCTTCAAGCTTCTAAAGATCGGCAGCTGCACTTTCATTAATGAGCAAGGATAAAACAGAAATAGTAGTATCTTCATGTGCATACACAGCTGGTAATTTTCCCATTACTGTCCATCCTAAATAAGTTTCATCTGCAGTTAATCCGCATTTCAGTTTCCTCACTCTGCCAGTCATTAACTTCCCAGCAATATCTGTCCCAATAAGAAGTTTGATTTTTGTAGGTTGCTATAGAAGGTTTGTAATCATTATTCTAATCCCTCAGCCGTATTCTTTATCGTCTAAGTTCTTTCATCCACATTCCTTTTGTCACACTTTTTACAGCAGCACATATTTCTTTTTTATCATTAATTTCAAAATTACATTTATAAATACCTTCTATACTACTTATTATTACTAGATATTTTTTATGCTCCTGAGCTAATTCCGTACCTCCAAAAAGACCTTGTTTCATTTTTTGTTCACTCACTGACTTTCCTTCATACCCCATATTTGAAGCCACTTCTTTCGCAATATATGATCTTTGAGACCCAGTGTCAGCGAGGGCTCTAATAAGCCGAGGATTCTGATTTCCATGTATTTGGACCTTTAAATTTGCATCAGTTCTTCTGGCATACTTATATGATTCGTCGGAGCATGTCCTTTAATTTCGACCTTCTGGTCATGTTTACCCTTTTCGGTTTCCCAGCATTCACTTACGTTGGAACACATAAGCAAATAATGTTTGTTAAAACACTTTCTACACTTAATAAATTTTCTGTAATCTTTCGATAAATGACTTGGAGTTAAAAATGTAAAACATACACATTCCATTAACAAAATCTGTTTTCTTTGATCTAAAGACATATATTTAGAGGATCTACACTCTACAAAGTCGTGGTTCTCGCCATAAAAAATACAATTTCCCTCTTTTGTAGGTTTTGCTTTTGTCAATTTATTGATCAAAGGTCCCTTTGCTATCGAGATTTCATTCCTGCCTCCCTGTTCATATTTTGGAAATACTTTCGTTTGTGATTGGCATTCTACATTAAAACCTTGTCTGGCTATTGTTATTCTCTCTTCACATTCAGCATCTTTCTTAAGAAATGTCATTAAAAGTTCTGATTTGTTTGTTGAAATACGTTTGTGAGCTGAGGCTATGTTTCTTTCCCATATTCTCAAAATATGATCTGGTAAACAGGCTTCAACAAGAGGATACAGCATAGCAGCATGTTTCTCAGTTGTAACCTTTAAACATTCTAAAGCACTTAAGTGTGCTTCTATATTGTCATACACTTTAAACAGAGAAATTTTATTCGCAGAATTTCTGCTATTTTTTATTACTAAACAGAATAGCTCTCATAACTTCTACCGAAAGATTGCCTCCTCCAAACCTATCTTTCAAATATTTGATAGCCTTTATTATAGTTTTCAGAAGTAGATGTAAAACTTTCTACAAGATCTCTAGCTTTAAATTCACGTTCCCTATACTGTACTGTAGTAAATATGGATATTTATCTTCGTATTCAATTGCCTGATCTTCATGAATTTTTCTAAATTGACCCCAAATCCCAGCATTTCTTTTACCTGGCTATTAAATTTTCTTAACTCAATTTTAGGAAGTTTAAATTTGCTTTTAACGGCTTCATTTTTATCTGTGGGTAAAATAATTTGATTGGGTAATTTTTTCCCTTTCACTGAAGTTTCATTCAATTCTAGGTTTCTTCGTTTTCATATATATAAATTTATCACTTTATCATTCAAAGGTTTCAATTTCTTTTTCAAATTCTTTATTAGAACACTTGGTACCTTTACTATTCAATAACTCTAGTACCTGTTCATTCAAAGCATTTATCTTTTGCCATTTATCATCAAGTTAAGCGAAAAGAACTGTAATCTTATTTACATCTAATGTATCGACCTTTCATCTAAAATTTCATTTAAATTATTCGCATTCTTAGGAAATTTTGTTTATAAAACAACCTCTAAAGCGTTTAAGTTCGTCTAGAATTTAAATCGAAAGTAGTGTTATTACTGTCCGTAAACCGAATTCTTAGTATATAATTCCAAGTTCAACAAACATTCATTACATAATCAATCATTAAAATTTTAACATTAATACTCTCTATTTAAAATGAAAACTTGAAGTCTCTATTTCACTGTAATAAATTTTGAACCAAAGCTATCCAGGGTTCTTTCATGGACGCCATTTGTATATTACTTAACGAAATACAAAATATCTAAATCTTAGATCAAATTTACTTTGTACTTACGTTCATTCAGGTTGCCGAATAATTTTCACAAATCCAATAACGTGAAGGGTTAGAAAAAACTTTATTACAGTCTATTTACAAATTATATGCAGCGCTCCAAAAAAAAAAAGGGTTGCAGTTCATTTGTTTACATAGGTCTATTCGTTTCCTTTAGTCAGTTCTCAATTGCTTCGTTTTCAAAACATCTATATTGCTCGAGCGCTGTTAGTCAACGCTCTCTATCTTGTGAGTTCGTGATTTCGTAACAAAAACCTTTTGTTCCACCTTATCCTAAATTATTAGATTTTTGAGACAGGGAAAAGTATTTGCAATTAATCCGATTATCTGTTCGTCGGAATAATTTTGGAGTTAAAATGCTTGATGTTTCTGTGTGCCATTATGGCTTTAAAAAATAATAATTAGAAACACGCCTTAACTTTTGCCTTTTTAGGCAGCTTTCTTGTCTTAAAGTTATGTAATTCTCGTAAGTAAGATGTAATTCTCGTAAGTCTAAGTAATTTCCTGAAAGATGAGCAGCCAAGTCTTCCGATATTGATTCGCGTGGAGTTGAAGAGTAACAAGCTAAGAATATTATCGCATAATTTATCGTCAGATTTTTTTTATTACTTGCTGAATATCTATTTCATTTTCAGTTAATCTAATGTTACATTTCAGTAACTTCCGCTACTTCAAAGCTGTATTCCCTTTCTTGTAAGTTCCATTTTTCTCGTGTTTTATCTTTTTCTCGATTATTAGGCTAATCTGCTTTTTTTTTTGGAAATTGCTTGTCCTAATTTTAACTTGCCGTTGGTAATTTCTTTAAATCAACAATTTTATACTCTTAAATTAAAATCACACTTTATGTTTGATAAAATTTCTTTCTTTTTCCGAAACTCATGTTTTATTTTCTTCCTTCTCACAGTTTAATCAAGTTTGTATTTTTATATTAAGAAATATTATATGTTTCAAATGATAAAATGACTCCAAAACTAACCTAATATAACTAAATATAGAAATGTAATGATCTAAGGCATAAATTTTATTCTTTGGTTGTTATAATCAAAACAATATTTTTAAGTCACAATAATTATTCAAAAGACATTATGAAAGGAGGAATTTCAAATCCATATTAGTTCTATCAATTTTACCAAAAAACTCTTAATACATAGTTACTTGAAACTAGTAAATGAATCGTTAAATTTTCGTCACGTGCACTATCAGAATTTTCGACATTTTAGTCAGCTATAAAAATTAGTTTTAATAATGCTCAAAATTATTTAACCTTTTAAGAGGACTAAAATAATTTTTCACGTCTTTCTAACTCATGATTTCATTTTCAGCCAACTCCTAGAATTATGATAATTTTTATCACAGCAAAAAAATAAATTTCACGTGGGCATCATTGTGGAGTTACATACCGGTTATGAGGGTTAACTTTATCTGTAAAATGCATTTAGGATCCCAGCTTTAAAATATATAAAAGAACAAATCTTCATTAGCTTTACATAAAATAATTTTTAGCTCTAAAATTCTTGATTCTGTCTTACATTATTAGTGTAACATGGCTTTGTATTCTAGTTTATATTATGCTTCTCTTCTAGCTATCTGATCACTCAGTCTGATTGCCCCACAGTTTAGACTGAATTGTCGTAGAATCAATAGCTTTGTTAGATCACTAATTATTAATATTGGTACAGTTTTGTTTTGGCTTGCAGCTGAGCGGAAATTAGCAAAAATGTGAGCACCTCGAAACGAAAGCCATGATGTAAATGTTAATCAAAAAATCATGATGTAAACGTTAAGCAAAAAATAATTCGAAGTTCAACAAACAAAGTAATTCAAAGTTCTCTGTTTTTCACTTAATATCTAATTTATTTTCATAGACACGCTTTTTCCTAAATTGTACGGTTGTAACCGTAACCGATTGTTTCAGATGTAAATTTTTCCCTTTCAGTTAGACATAGATGAGACATAGATGAGAATTATGGTTAATTTTCTTTTCTTAAATTTAGCTTGATGGGAAAATATAGTAAAAAATCTTTAATAACCCTAAAATTGTATTGATTTACGATATCACACAGCCGTGATTGTGAAATGCCGTCAGTCTAAGAAATAATCAATCATAGTGGCAAATTACAGCTGGATTGTTTTATGAAGTATGTAATTAAATTAGGTAGCAAGTTGTATATGTGGTTAAAATTTGCATAGACAAAAGAGATCACATTGCCTCAATATTTTTATTACAAACTTATATTAATTTTATGAATATAAATTATGCTTATTATGATTTTTATTAGTACTTGTATCATTCAATGATAAAGCAACTAAAAATAATGACATAAAATGAAGATGGTAAATTCAAGTGAAAATACAATGATAGAAAAATTAATTTTTAATTTCTAAATTTAAAATAGGTTATAGTAATATCTGTTTTATAGTCGAATAAGAAACTTGTATTCACCTAAATGTTTAAAATCCAAGTTACATGTAGCTATTTTTTCTTCTAATTACATGCAAAATCCTTCGTAAAATCCTTGTTTGTGTTCCGTATAAGTGTATTTGCTCGCGGTAAAGAATTAAAAGACTTTTCTTTCTAAATTTCATATTTATTTAAGAAGCCAGGTACATTTAAAACGTCAAAATACGCCAAAACTCTAAGACATTTTAAAGCTCAATATCTTTATAACTAACTGATATAAGGATGGTGAAATTTTGTAGGTATTTCGATATTTTTGATACTGTATTTACTCTTTTACTTTATGTTCCAGATATCAAAGTATTTTAAATAAAATTAAAATAAAGTACCTTCTTCGCCACTGACATAAAATCTTAATATGTAATGCACGCATGATTATGGATAAACAAATCTCTATTTTCACCCTTTTTTCCTTCAAAATTAGAAAACTAATATGTATAATTAAAATCACATATTTTTAAAATAATTGAATTATATTTTCCTTAATATATTTTTGTTACTTTTGATATTTAAAATCGACAATTTTTAACATGAAATTTAAAAATCCTTTCTAAACTTTTACACGAGAAGCGTAATAATTGGTCATTTTACATTCATATAGGATTTATACAGCTGCTCAAAATTTCTTGAAATCCTGACCAACAGTTACAGAGAAATTATGCGCATAAGTATTAAAATTATATATCAGTTTTAGTCTAATTTTTAGTGTAGTTTTTGAGAAATCCGGACTTAAAGATATAATTGCCTTCAAATTTTGTTAATGCACATTTCATCTGATTATTAATAAATAAATATAAAGCTGTATTAATTAATTAACGCTTGAAAATATGCATAGTTATGTGTTTAATAAGTATTGCATACGTAATGATCGTACGTTTAATAAAGTGAACGAAAAATGACAAGTTGAAATCTGAAAATGATTTCAATTAAATCCAGGTATAAAGTACCAATAGCATTTTGGCATCACAATCAAGAATATACCTCTTTCTCATGGCAGTTTTCGAAAATTTGAGCTTTCTTAGTGAAACCTCGAACCTCTGGTCAGAGGATATTAAATGCCAAAAACTTTAAAATATACACTGCTCTCCAAAAGTTAAGGAACAGCATATTTTTTCAGAGCTCATCCATTGCAAAAATGTCAGTAAAATTTAAATTAATAGCTCACATACATGACAGTAACGACGTTTAAGAAAATATATGCAAAAACAATATCTACACTTTTATTTTGAAGAATGCTTATATAGGAGTTGGATAAAAAATGCAAAAATTGTTATTTTTGTTCGCGAGTGTCGATCTTCATTTGGTATTACAGTTTCGTGGACAATATCCAGGGGAGTCTATCAATGTCCTTGAGAAGTCGTTTGCTTAATTCGTTGAGGTGGCAGGCGATCGAATGAATGGAAATGGGGATGTCACAAGCTGATGCTGCTAAAACGTCTCAACTCTCGTAGGTCCACCGACTCTGGAATTAGTTTGAATGCGGGGATTCTGTATCTAGAAGACATGTTCCAAGCAGACTTAGAGTTATAGCACCTACGGAAGACCGTTATTTAGCTTTTTCGGTCCGAACGAGGAGTGACAATACTGTGCATCAGCTCATGACAGATCATTTAGTGGCAACAGGAACAAGAATCTCAGCTACTACAGTGCGCAGACGCTGGCCACAATATACGTCTATATGCAAGACGACCAGTTGTTTGTGTTTCGTTGACCCGGGGACACAGAGGTACCCGTTTATGTTGGGCAAGAGAACATGTTTCCTGCACCAGTTAACAATGGGCGTCTGTTCTCTTCACAGAGGAGTCCAGGTTCACATTTGAGAGTGATTCAGGTCGTCAGCTGATCTGGAGGGAACAACGCACCAGATATAACCAGTCACACACTGTGGAAAGACACAGTTACAGAGGTGGTGGAATAGTGGTTTCGGCTGGGATTTCTCTCGGTGGTCCACTGATTTGCATGTGTTCCATGGAGGAACTTTGACCGACGTGAGATATCAAGACGAGATCCTTCATCAATATAATCCTTGATAAGCCCATGTGCTGCTGCTATTGGTCCTGGATTTCTTCTGATGGATGACAATACGCGACCGCACCGAGCTGGGGTTAGTGAAGAATATCTTGAGGGTCACAGTATGGGGCAGATGGAATGGCGAGCTCAATCCTCAGACCTGAATCCGATAGAGCATCTTTAGGACTACCTTGGGGACGGGTTGCTACTTTAAGTCCTCCTCCAACGTCGTTAGATGAGCTTGAACAAGGATTACTCCGTGTCTTTTCGTTGTTTCCCATTTCACTGACCGACAACTTAATTGACAGCATGGAACGTCGCTGCCACCAATGTATTGCAGCTAGGAGTGGACACATTCTTTATTAGAACCCATTTTTGTAATGTTTTTCCTCAAAAAACTGAGATACACTGTTTCTCCAAGACTGGATTTCTCTGCCAAGTGTGCAATTTTTTGTTGTAGTTCATGTTTGTGTTGAACTTCAGAAAGATCCTATGTCACATTCATTAAAGAACTGATTAGTGAACACGCCCTGTAAATTTCTTGTTTCTATGTTGCTTTATTGTCAAATTAGACTAAAAAAACATGCTGTTTCTTAACTTTTTGATGGCAGCGGTAAGACAACTCTGTTTCTACAGTGAATTTTTATATGTCGGGTTTATTTTAAAATAATTGAAAGAAATCGGGTTTTAATATGAAGGCATAAAAGAATTTCGATTTTTGATTTATTCATAGGTCCCTGACCCCTCAAAATGGACTTTTAAAATGAAATTGAAATGAATTCTGTTTAACTTTGCGTGTTCGTATAAAGAAATTTTTCACACACACACAAAAAGAAAAAAAAAAGATATCTATTTTTCCCTGGCTCATTATTTTCTGCGGTCGGATATTAAGACATTGAAATGTCCAGAAAATTCTCTCTTACTCATTTTATTATGGAAGACTTAAGCGTTGAATTCCGTAATTATCATACTTAAATTTAGATGCCTCTGAAAAGAGTCATTGGCTTTCAGCTAAATGTTAAATACTCCCCCCTTTTCTGATAGGTTTGGGTTGTTTTACCGTATTTAAGTCAACCCAATCGCACCTGAGTTTTAATCTTGGGGAACGGAGATTGTTGTTGTGGTAACTGAAATAAAGTGATTTTCAAGTTGCTGTCATGTCATTTTCATGTACTAAATCTCTAGATTACCTGAAGTTTTATATGGTTTAAATGGGCATAGAATATTTTAAACTCTAATATTGTCTAAAAAAGGACTTAGAAAATATGCTGCAGGGCGACAAGTTAATCTATCATTCCTTCCTCTTATAGGATTTCACTTGATCTGGTAAAGTTAATTAGGCTAATAACTCTAACAGACATGAAGCGAATTATTGCTATGTCTGGAACAACGACAAAGTAATGAGATGACTAAAACAACCTTTTTATTTAAACAGAATTTAGGATACAAAGGCATTATCTTGTGCTACAATATAAGCACTCCTGGGATTTACTCCTGGGGATTCAACTAAATAGAAAAGTCAAATTTAAGTTTAAAGAGAAACAGTAGTCAAAGACTGCGTAATTGATTTCTGTACTTGAAGATGGCTGACTGCTCTACCGGAACGTCAGAATTAAAGTGTCAGCAGCGATTGAATAAAAAGCCAAATAATTGCAACTATCAGAACTGGCAGGAAACTAACAACTGTATCTCTCTCTCGATGCCAGAAACGCGCTCTGTCTTAAAATCCAAAAACCTCAGTTTAAATACTGGCCACTGTCAGTTATTCTGGGGAGAAATACGGAAAGGAGAAGTTATAGTAAAGGTTGAAATTACATATAACTGGTTAATTAATGTAAAATTCCTTACGCACTGGCATGCTATATGTATTACTTATCAGTAAATACATATTCAGTTACTTTTTCAATAACAAAATGAGCGTTAAGCTTATATAGTGTACAATTCTATTATATTAACCTAACATACAGTTAATCACGTTTATTTTATGCAATTTAAAACTGAATTATATAACTGAGTTTATTCCAATAAATTTCCAGGTTTTTCTTTAATTATATTTTTCGTCCTTTTTCTCTAAAATTTATTGCTTCTACTTGTATTTTAATTGGTTATTTATGTAGTTTTTTTATTTTTAACCTGCCAGAAAAATACTAGTTACCTGGAAGTTTACTTGCTCTTTTTTCCTCATAGGAAGTAACCCTTCGTCGGAACCACTGCGACGAGAAGTTAGGTTTGACCCTTTGTTATGCTTCGCCAGATGATCCCGAAACAAATATATTTGTAAGCGAGGTAATTTCTTTTTGCTTGTTCTTATATTTTGAATCTTTCTATAATTCCAAAAGAAAAAGGAACTTGTTTGACACAAATTTGTTTTACCACAAATATCATTTCTTACCATAATTACATCTACTTTTCGGTTCTAAACTGGTGTATCAGAAAAAACTATTGCTAGCAAAACAATCCGTCGTTAATTCAGAAAGAATAAAAATACGCTCTAATGGCACGGACGTTTTTGTGTGCATGTGTCTTTCAACTTAGCAGGTTTGCGAACAAATTTTACTCCTATAGAGCATCATCATAAAACTCAGCGTTTTTAATTTTTTGTCAAGATTTAAAATGAATAAATAATTCTTAGAATGTAGATACTTGTTAATTATTTAGCATTTTGTTGCAATTAATGAGTGTTATAATTATTCAGGGAAGAAAGTAATTTTACAGGTGGCGTTAATTGTTAAATACAGTCAATATCCAAATCATGTCATCGAGTCATTAGGTTTTTCTGAAGCAGGAGATGTGGAAAACGTACATTGCGCTCGGCGGGACTCGAACTCTAGACCTCTCGAATACGCGTCGAGTATGCTTTCAATTACAAGACATAGGTATGCGGAAAGGAGGGAGAAAATGCCTTATAATGTTACAGATGCAGTAAAAAGAGGATAAGTTTTAAAATAAAAGTGATTTGCTCTTATTTTCCTTCCCGCTTCTCCTAAGAGATGGTTCCTAGTTACAGCGAAGAATTTCCATGATGTAAGGATATATTACGTGCATTAGCTCGCGGAGTTTGTCTCTGCTTGTTAAAGATACTGCGAGCCATGGAGGCTAATGCTAATGTTTAGTCTTCATTTCGTGAGATTGATCTTTTGTAAACTGGTTGTTCTCCACACTACTATCAGTCCTTCCCCCCCCCTCTCTCTTCAACTGCATATATGATTAACGAAAAAATCTACCTCTCTCAACAGAAAATGACCCTTACTGACTGTATGAGTTTAATGTAATTATAGGTTCGTTTGAATATATGAATTAATCTGAAAAAATATCTGAAAGTTATTTTAAGGAAAACAATTGGACCTTTTTACTAATGAATTCATACTGAATTAATAATAATCAGCCTTTCTTAAATTCTGCAAAATTTCGAGTTGGAATGACGTGTTGCTGTGTTTGAAATTAATGCAGCTCTTTCCGTGGTCTAACTGAATTAAGATTCAGTATTGAAGCAACTGTATTTTTTGTGATATTTATAAAATTTCGGATGCAACTGGCTGAATCATATTAAAACTGCAAGTGAGGTCTTTCAAGGAGAAAAACTATAACCATCGTGTAATTATTAGTTTAACGGTTATTTGTAATAACTATAGGATTTTTTAAAATGCTTCTAAATATTTTGCTGTACATACACATTCTTTTTAATATCTTATTTTTAATATTATGTGTTAAACTGTTCATGAATCTTTTACTAATTGCCACAAGTTTTTCATTTCATTCTTTTGAGCCTGGAAATTCTGGAGAAGCACAACGCAAGAAGACTTTCACATATAAAGTGTCATTTTTAATAAATATAGCGTGTTTAAAATATCATAATTTTATTAAAGCATATTTTATTTTTATTTTTGTAGATTGAACCTGAAAGTTTAGCTTCAAAAGATGGAAGGATTATGGAAGGTGACCAATTGCTTCAGGTTAGAGATTTATGCGTTTGTTATTAAATGTTTTAATTGTAATGTAGACTTTAAGACTGGGATAACTTCCAATTTTAAACTTTTATGCAGGTATTAAATCTATAGTTGTCCCTCTAATCACGCTGAGGTTGGATGTATCAATCTCCTGTATGGGATTGTGTGCATCAATATCTCGCAAATCCCTTAATCATTAAAAATCTGTTGTTGACCAGAAGATTGGTAATATAATTAGTAGATAAGTACACATTTCGTATGCTATATTATACGAAGTATATTTACTATAAAATAAATTAAAATCTTTTGAAGGGATCAAGAAAAGCAAATACATTTATTCCGTATGGAAAAGAAACACATTAATATGAGAGATATAACTAGGCAAAAGTCCACCTTAAACTCTCGTAGATTTTAATTATAACTCTATCAAATTCGAAGGATAACGTACATCTCTTCCATTTTCTTCAGAAGCCAAAAATATAACTCTTTCACCTCTTTCTTTCCCTCTTTCTCGAGAAGAAGAGAGGTTTATGTCTGTCGCTTTCAGAACTGACATAGTTTAATTTGAAATCTACGCTAGTCTAATATTGGACCTAAACTGATATTTGATAAGCTTGAAATTATGTGTACATCAAAGAGATAAAAGTTAATAATTTGTAATGATTTAGAAATGTACTTTCATATAATCTACTTCAAATTTTGTCTAATTTATGAGAACTTAGGTAATGGTAAGACTAAATGAAAACTCAGTCTCTGTCTATTCATTTACCTTAAAATAGGTATTGTATAAACGCATTCATCTAAAGTGGTCATTCATTTCTCGGGAATAATACCTTTAACAATTGAAAACTTGCTTTCATTTTGCATTGAAATAAGGTTAATAAATAACGCATGCTTCAGTTATTCTGAATTGCCTGCCCTTCTGCCTGTCGAAAATATCATTTTCTTCAAAAATATTAAATTCTCTAATGGAAATCTGATTTCTGTGATTATCATCAGATTTCATCCATCTTAAGTTTTCCTGTTGCAGATAAATTTAATTGATGCTGAAGAGACAATTTTCCTATACCAGATGGAATTCGTGATGAACAGCATCATCAGAATCAAAATATTCTGAATGCTTGAAAGGTGTCTATGTAAAACCTTTTGGTTAATTAGTAGGTATCTGGGGGGAGGGAAAGGAGAGCAGCTTAAGAAATGCAGTTGTTACTTCCATAGTTTTTCTCACTTTTTATGGCAAATGAAAGCTTTTTCATTACTTCACTATTAATTTTTCCTAAGTTTGCAAACAAAGATTTCAGCTGTTTTCTGCAGTTAACAATTTTGAATCTTCTCTGCTGAAATATTCAACTGTTATCCTAACTGGCTTTTGAATTCGGCAAAAATCATTCAATATTTTTCACAAAAATGTCATTCGGCAAATTGTAAATTCTATCTACTATCGCTTTGTAATTGATAATTTTCATTGTTAATACTGTTCAACCGTTTTGTATCTATAGTACAAGCACCTTATCTTATATCAAGAATAGTTGTAACTCCTTTTTTATATCTGCGTTACTTATTTTCGCAAGATATTTTTTCTAACTGCATATTACAAAAATATGCAATATACAGTTACCTGTGAATTGCAAAATTTTGAAATACAGATTTGCATATTTACAGGAGATTTTTACAGACTTTTATCATCTTTAATTGTCTTTGGTTGTTCTTTTAATTAATTTGCGCATCCAGACATCTTTAATTTCTACTGTTTTCAAAATCAAAGTTGTACTCCTATCCATAGTCTCCATTATAATTTCTCATTTTATGACACCTCAGTTTTTTCTCTTTATTCAGTTTGTAGGATCTTAAAAATAGCTAGCTATATACAGCTCAAAACAAGAAAACACGTGCAATATGAAAGATACTGAGAGCTGTTGCCATTGTAGGCGGCATAAGTCTATTTTTATGAATCTGGTAAGGTTTATATATTTATTTTTAACTAATAGTTGATTTTAAGTTGAAAAGCCTTTCCTATTACTCTCTTTTCTTCCATGCTTTTCATTCCAGAATGTAAATGACATAGCGAGAATTTATTCAGATTAAGGTAAAATGAAGTGCTATTTAAGCAAGAGTTTTGGAAGTTAGTTTCAGATCGTGTCTTCCTATTCCAGGCCATGCTGTGCTGTGATTATTAGCGACTAGTGGCGTTGAGTGTTCTAGCCATTAGGCTTGTCTCATCGGTTTACTATAAACCAGAGCTCCTCCCGCGTGCTAAAGTATTCTGTGAGCTGTTAGGCTAATCCAACACACCTTAAAATTAGTATTTGTTACGTTATTCTGTAAAGCTAGGAGTGCGTGGCTTTTTGTAACCCAAGTGGTGTCATTGTTAATTTTATGTTTGAATAAAAAGGTCTTATACACCCTTCTTCTGACTTCTGTTTTGTTTCTCAAGGCTGGAAGATAATTCTTCACGAGTCCTCTTAAAAGTTTAAGTTCCCCAAGAGGCATAGACTTTACAAATCTTTCTTGTTTAGCATTGTAAAACGACTTAAAATCAATATAAGTGCTTCTTTGTTCACTTCTATTTTGTTTTTAATAACATGTTTAATTCATAATTTTTATGAGCTTCTACACCATTGGTAAACACCATTTACTTAATAAGACGCATTTATAACGGTATATATGATGTGTCTCAGCTGTAGACTGAAACGTTTATGAACTTACTACACTTTTGTTTTATAATTTTTAGTTATAGAAAAAATATGGGAATTAATCTTCATAAATTTTATATTAGAGAGTTTTCCGAAAATTCCCTGTCTTTGGACTTTTAATTGGAAACTTTATTTTTATTTGAAACTTTACTTTATTTCGAAATATTTCATCCCTAATCTTAGCTTCGAATCCCGTCAACTATTAGTTGTGAGAACTTTGGATGGTAGGATGAGAGAACCGGTTACGTTGCAGTCATGGTAGGGATGGTGACAGCACATAGTTTGAAACTGTTGCGTCGCAATTAAATTGAATTTTCTGAAGATCACAGATAAAAGGATGATCACTGCATAATTTTATTTCCTTGACAACTAATCTATTAAGGAAAAGCTTCTTAATTGACTCAGCAGAATGGATGCAATTTGCACGCCGCAATTTTATATAAAAAGTAATTACTTTTATATAAATATTTATAAAAAGTAATTACTTTTTAGAAAAATGGATGAAAACTGAAGAAGTGAGCGCAGATGCTAACTAAGCGACAATAGGCAGGAAAGTGACGCGTATTATGCAGCTTGAGTGTTTATAGCTTGTAAATTCTTTGTTTAAATTTGATATGATGATTAAGCAAGAGCGTTTTCATTGCGGTTTACTGCAGAGAAGGAATGATGTCAGTGACGCAGTATAGATGCTTTGAAGGCGGTTGTATTTAAATTCAAATTAGGAATTTAAAGGGCTATTTTCAATTAAATAAGTAATTTGTTCTAATTAAGCTAGTAATTTGTTAATAATTTTCCTTTATATTTTTATCTCTTAATATCTTACATATGCATATTTTAAATACTGAGAGGTTTAGTTTGGCAGACTTTCTTCTTTAGACGTCGCTTTGATAAAGCATAAACGTTGGAGTGGTATGAACAGAAGTATAACTATTGTTTTAAAGTAATGTTAAACGTGTTGCTGATTCCACTTCATACCTATTTCTTTCGTCCAGTTATATAGACCCCTCAGAAGCATTAGTCCCATGTGGCTAATATCAGAAATGCGCTAATGGGACAGAGGACTTTTCCTTCTAGTTATTAAATTTTTAATTTAAAAAAAAGTTATATACATAAAAGTTGTAGATATGTAAAGAGAGGTAGATAGATGTTTAAAAATTATGTTTTTTTCTTACTGAATGCTTTCTGTATATTTTCTGTGTGATATGAACTGTAACTAACTGCTTAATTTGAACATGCTCACTTCTGAAAATGATGTATTATAGCGTCTATTAGGCTTATCGCTGCGGTAAACGGGAAAAATCAACATACTGTCTTCGGTATTCAAACCGTAAATCTACTTGTCGCTCACGCTAGTTATTTACATCACAAGAAGACCATAAGAGACTGCGATAATTCCTTACAGTATTACTGCTTCAAAGCCAAACTAATTTGAAAAAAATGAACCGATGTTGGAAATATGTTATAAAACGTATGTTATAAAAAGAAACAAAATGTTTTTTAAATAAATGTTATTATGATACTACTAGATAGTACTTGAAAGTATAGGTCTTATAAAGTCTATATCTGATAGTATATAGTCTATATGGATCTGATAGTATATAGTATATATAGATCTGAAAGTATATCGGTCTGATATAACTATATAGATCTAAGTACATGATAGTACTAGAAAACAGTTGCATATCTTTAGAACAAATTGGATTTGCGAAGCAAAACAACAGTGAGGTTTTTAAAATCAAAATATAGATGTAATATTCCCAATAAAAATTTAGATGGCGAAATTAACTGTACACTAAGCATACATTTAAAGCCACAGTGGGAAAAACTAAAAAAATATCACATTACTTTTTTATACTTGATATATTTGGAGACTTTTTTTTTCTTTTGCCTTACCTGCAGTTATTATTGAATTTATGTATTTGAATACCGACTTGATCCTTCTATTAGTCACAATGCTTATATTTGAAGTGTAAAACAATATATATGCAGTTTAAATGCTTCGTTTATTTCTTTTTTATCAATATTTTCATGTGAGTATTAGGAAAGTTGTCCATACATATAGCCAGCAAACTACACTTCTTTCCAAAAATTAAAGAAAAATCACAAAAATAGTGACACCTTGTTCAAAAATAAGCCAATCCGTATAGAATTTGAATATGCTGTCTAATAAGAGTTGCTGGGTAAAACTACAATATGCAAATTAGTCGCGTTGCAATCCTCTGCAAGGAGCATAAAATTGCATGTTTAAGAAAAAGCCTCAAATTTCGATGTGATACTTAGATAAGAAATCTAGGATAGCCAATTCAAAACAATGACCTCCAAGCACTATTTGCTCGAAGGGCTGCCATGTAGAACTATTGGGAGAGTAGAGGCAGGACAGAGAGAAGTGCCCAGATGGCTAAATGTGAGTCCTACTGTATTCATAGAATTTGGCAACAATTTCTTAATGATGTTTCACATATTCGGCATCCAGGAGGTTCAGCTAAGACGGTCAACCTCTACGATGAGCGCCGATGGCCGATATTTGTTGTGAGCACGAAGAAATAGAACCGCAACTCCGTCTTAACTCAGATACTCCCTTGTAGCAACCACCGAATGATTGACGTCAAAACTGAAATAATTCACTTTATTCCTCTTTAAGCAGTTTTAATGCTTGACTTTTAAGTTCATAAATTCAGTACTTGCTATATATTCTCGTTAATATAAATAAAAGTAATTCTTTTAATTTGATCTAGGTCAATGGAATAGATGTTCACAACCGAGAACAAGCTGTTGCTCTTTTCTCTAGCAAAGAACCAGAAATAACGCTTCTGCTTTCCAGACCACGAATGCAGGTAATTCCTTACTCTTTTGGAGAAACATTTACCTCTGTTCCCAAATCGATATGAAGATGGATCTCTTGGGGGTAAAATGATTTGGATACCCACCTTTATGCCTAGCGGAACTGACCTCACGTGTTTGTGGTGGCTAAATGTTTTGATAAAAGGCTTTTGGTTATCCTAATGGAGGTATGCTTTATGACAAGTCACAGCACTGGCGAAATTTTGAAGAAATCTATTGTTTATTATTGCTGATGAAACTTGATATGTAGTGCTTGTTAGTAATGAATGCATTATCAATTTTACTTTTTTTTTTCTATAAACGCATGGGATAAAATTTTTATTTGCTTGTTCCTTTTCTTTTATTTTTGCAATTAATTGAAGTGGATATATTCTTCATCAATTTGAAATTTAGGTGAAGTAAAATTTTAAAAAATGCTCTGCCGTTATCGAGATGAGAAGTCACTTTACTTACTTGTCAGATATTAGTGCATGCGAGTAGCAAATCATCCCCATTCTCCAAGTTGCCTGCAGTTTGTGCACGAAGCCACAAATGTTTTGTGGTATAAAATACTTCAGCATCCACAACGTTTTAGAGATGCAGATTTCTCCAGTTTATTCCTTAGTCAATGTTAGATGTAAACTGTTATTCACTCACAATCAAATGATTCTAGAGTTCATCCCTAAATAGATCGGGATTATGATCTTCATAAGATTAAATTGTGTTCCGCGTAAACGACTTAATATAGTTGAATGTTTAAGTTCCATACGGAATGAAAAATGATTGTCAGGCATCAGTGGTTTCTAACTCAAAATGAAGATGAATTGCTAGAATATTTTAATTTGCCAAAAGATGCGCAATACAAAATGTTTTTTCTAAGTAACACTCTATTTCATATTAAATGTAAATTAATAATAGTGATCCTATGCTATTTCGTTATGAAATTTTTATGATTATATCAATTAAGTACATTAAAATGTGCATTCATTTATGTAATTATTGATGTAATATGTTTTTAATATAATGAGCTGTTTTCTTTTTTTTTTCAAAGTCATATGGACCAAAGATTAATATTCTGCCCTCTCTCTTTTTTTTATCTTGCAAATGCACCGCATTTTATTCTGATACATTTTAATTATATTTTTTTTCAGTGTATTTTAACTACATTTTATTTCCTTGGTATTTTAAAACTTTTTATGCATCAAATTTGCATCTAGTAACACATTATACTTTCTTCAGCTTTAAAAGTAACATTCTTACCACATTTTGTTGTTCTTAGCATTTACTGTATAATACATTGTAATAACATCTACTTGTGTGGTGCACTTAAGTTTTTCTTCTAATACTTTTACAGGGAATGTGAAATACTCTGATATCTGAGAAAAAGTGCACTATTTATAAAAAATACATATTCAACAAATATATATCACAATTATTTTACTGCAATTATAAGATACATGGCGAAAAGTATTGTTATGAGGAAGGTTATGATATTTAAACTGATCTGACGTTCAGTTGTCTAACGAAAATTTTCTATATACTAGTATATATGAAAACCGAAACCAAGATATATCAATAAGCTATAATCACACAGTAAAGTCAAGTACTGTTTTATCAATAAATTTTCAGGTTTTTCACTTTTATATTTCTTACGAAATAAATAAAGAAAACTTTCTAAAAGTAAAAACTATAAAACTAACTAAAGTTTCTTCCAGTTTTTTGTATTAAACTGGCAAGTAAAACAGGAAGTAGGACTATTTCACTTGAGCAAATGCTTTCTTTTTCCTACGCTTCCATGTCTGGTACATAGCTGTAAACGTTCCCTATTATTCGTCAGTTAATTTTAAATATTATGAAATCGGGTTGCAAGGATAAAGCTTACCCTGCTAGCTTCTAAAAGACAAATTTTTAATGCATTTCTTATTGAATATCAGTCCTACAATGTAAAATCTAAGGCCAAAACTATTTTATTATTTGAATTAATTGGCAGATATTTTACGGTAGACTGTCGAGTTCTGTAGGGATGATAAGTAGCATCCGTACTTTACTAAAAGTAACTACTGAAGCTTTATATACTGAAAATTTGTAACTGAAAAAAGCACAAATTGAGATTTGTTTGAGGTTTGTTAAGTTATTTTATTAGCTGAATTTAATGTTTTAAGTAATTTCGTTCATAATGTCGTTAAAATTTGGGAAATACTTAAATTCAACTAAAACCGAAATATATAAATTATTTCTTCAGAAATAGATTTACTTAATTTTAGTGTTTTATATCGTGATACTAAGACGACAAAGCGTGAATCACACTTTTGAAAAACTCGAACTAAAAGGGAAATGCCCTTGAAGTTTACTTCCTTAGAAAAGTACTCTGGTGTGCTGATAAACACAAATCTCTCCTGTGACCTCATGTCATGATCTCAGAGTGCTACTTGGAATGTCTGTAACAATGGCGCTTTTATTACACTTTTCAATGAAAGAATTAAAATCCCTTTTCGTTTTTTACCATGAAATACATGTTTTATTTTCAATCTTATAGCATACTTGCTTTCAGTGGAAACAAAAAGCATTTTTAAAAGTAGATTTTATTGAAAGGCACATTTTGGTAGTGCTTTTTGTTTTATGTATAATTTGTGTGTTAATTTTTTCTTGCACCTTTATAGTATGTCATTATTACATTTTAAGTCCTCCATTCAGCCTTTTACCAATGCATTAAACACCATTTACTCGTGTCTTTCTTGCATCCATGCGTAAAAAGAATAAGGAAATTAGTTCACAGATATTACACGATTTTCCTTCATAACAGGGAGATGATGAAGAAGACGAAGAAGAGGAGGATCATCTGAGGCTCGAAGACTTTTCCAAGGAAATTTACATGGTTTTGTATAATGCTTTATGCTTTCAACTTCGGAATTAAAATTTATTACCGTATATGTTACTCTAATTTTGAAATTATTGCATTGTTTAAGTTAAAAAATCTTACCGTTTTTGCCATACTAAATGTGTTTTCATTAAACTGGCCTGTAATTAACTTCGTAATTATCTAAAATTCTAAAATAGTCTATAATTGCAGTTTTTATAAACTAAAATTTAACATGAAGATAAGAATATTTTTTTAATTAAATTATACCAGCAAATGAAGGGATTTGGGATTTACTGGAAAGATTCAAGGTTGTTCATTAAAAATAGGGTATTATATCTAAACCATAACAGAAATTAAATGCCCGCAAAACTTTCAGATTTATGGCTATTTAAAGAGCGCTGATTACTGTTAATTAAGTCAAATTATGAACTACATTTATCGAACATTTTAAAAATTTGGCTAATTTTTATAAGTGATTTTTTTTCTTTTCATAAATTTTATGTGAAGTAGTAAATATTACAGTGCCTCAATTTAATATGTTTAACAACATGCATTTTAATCTATTGTATGTGACAGATACCCATTTAATTTTTTTTTCATTTTTTTCCTCTGTCTTTTATTGAAAGTGCGTTAATTAAAGTGATTTGTGGTGAGTTAAATCAATTCAAAACCTATTTAATCACCTAGACATCTATTGAAACTGTTATGATATGTAATTTTCTTTGTTTAGCCATTCAAAAATTCATTTCAACTATCAATGTCTACATGTAGCTTTGTTTTGAAATTAATCTGTATAACCTTGTTTTTATCTCCACTACTTCCGTATTTTGTAATATTGCATTTTTTGCATATTTGATAGTGTCAGAAGAGAAGAGATGCGCAAAGGGGTACTTAAAATACACCTCAAGCCGAAATTCTTCGCGAATAGTAGTTTGAAGGTAAAGGAAGAAAAGTGAGGGGCTCTTGGGATCATCCCCAGGCGATTCTGCCTCAAAACTGGGACTGAGTTAAGCAAAGTCTCACTGTCGCCTATAAGTTGTACAAAACCCATACCAACGGATGCAATCCTACACTCCTAGCCACACTAAAATACTTGAACGTAATCTAATTTTACTTTCAGCTAAGTGAAATAAGTTACACCGATAGGGAAGAAAGGTAGCGAAAATCATTTAAGAGAAAATTTCTCAGTAAATTAGATTAACAACAGAGATTGCAAATATTACATTCCATGGACTTCATGTAATTCGGAATTTTAAAATTGTTTTGAACACGCATATGATTTTCAGTACTTTTTTATTTAATAATAGTCTATTTTACATGTTTAAATGATTCAAGAATTATGTGGAAAAACTTGCTTGACTCAAGTAAAATGTGGCTTACACCATATTAAACAACAGGTGTAAATTAGTTAGGCTGTCGATCAGGCTCGTCTCCACAGCATTTTTCGCGACGTAGGCGATCAGTAGAGCTGTCGCTCCATAAAATTGAAACATATTCATAATTCAAACCGAAACTACCTTTATTTAGTTGTCGTATATAGTAACAACTTAACTCCTTCCCTCCGAGAATCGACGTCCTAGGTGGTTTCTTTTCCCGTTATCGGTCATAGTTTCATCAAGATAAATATACACTCTGTACTCGTATGTTAACTGCAGGTTCAGCCTCACTGAGCTTAAATGACTTCTTTAAGATAATAGTTTGAGAACTAAGTCTTTCATTCATAGTGTACAATTTTATATACTGTAAATAAAAAAGGAAACGGAGCTTTTATTTATTACCAATATGAAATTATCGCCGATATTATTTTATATGTATTATATTATTGTATTATATATTATATTATACTTACTTTATATGCTACTTTATATATCACTTACTTTGTATATACATATATATGTGTGTGTGTGTGTGTGTGTGTGTGAGTGTGTGTGTAAGATAAAAAAATATGTAAATCAAAATTATAATTGAAACTAGCGATAACTCCTTAATTCCTCTTTCTCGCTTCTAAAAACCGTAATAACTTTTCTGGAGTGCGTTATTTCCAGATCAATCCATCTTGCATCGCTTGCATAATGACCTAGCTAATTCGGAACTTGAACTCAAAATTTTGAGAACTGAAATCCTTTCTAACCAAAACCTTTTCTTGGTTAGCTTCCATATTTTGTAACTGCGCATTTTAGCTTCAGTTCTCTTGCAGTCGAGACGCTACTTCATTCCCTTTGCTTTATCATGCTGCTAACTGCGCCGTTACCTAAAATATGATACTCTATATAAAATTGTTGGCTGCGTATTGCACCCATGATCATGTATGACGAGAAAAATATTTTCGATAGTTATTTCGTGTCCATTTTTTAGCTATTCTATAGACTATTTTGTGCTCTAAACTGTCCTCTTTTTTTCAATTTCTGTTTTTATTTAAAATTAGCTTCTGGCTTATCCTTTTCTGTTTTCTACTGTCTATTCATTCTTTAAGCGGCAAGTGACGAGAATAGTATACAACTAAATTCTTGTAATTCGACAAAAGAAATTAATCAGTCGTGTTAGAAAATTTCTTCACGTTTGAAAATCATCATACTGTCTAAATCTGTAAACTTCATATGTTAGTTTATCCACATACATTTCATGATACAATCTTATTCTTGTCCGTATGAGTCAGTTTACCTTATTAAGCCCTCGAACAAAGCCATCCACTATTAAGCAGGCAGACCACACATACTTTGCCAGAACTCATTAAATGAAAAAAAAACAGTATTGTTTTTCTTTAATATGCATAAAATTGTCTGTATTCACTTACTTTTATCTGCTTCTGTCTCCAGTGTTTGTAACAATTGATGCAGTGAGAAAGTTTAATACATACAATGTACTAGAAAATAAACGAGAATTCTCACAAAGCTTTAAGTTAAATGTTCAAGTAAAGCTTAATTATTTTCTGTAGTAGCATATCATATTTTAAGCAATTTAATGCAGTTCTCACCGAATTTGCAATTTTAGGTAACCGAGATACGATGAGAACAGAACACCAGTTTCATATTTTAAAGACAGCAATAAAAGAATCCTCAAGATCCTTGATTGGCATTTATTATTTTTTGCTGTAGTCGAAATTATTAAGGGAAATGTTACATGCAGACCGAAATTAGCTGTTTTTAATTATATAAAAAGTGTAATGATGTGTATCAGTTACTATAAGGTGAAAAATTAAATATTTTGAGCAATTAATCTGTGTTCTGTAACTTGACATTTTTATCAGTTAGTTGTCAGTTAAATGCCAATGACTATCTTTGCAAAAAGCTGAAAAGCTGACAGAGCGCTCTCTCCTTGCTCTTTATTTCTTTACATTTTGTCTTTCACTTATTCTGCTGTATCCAAAAGGGCAAGAAACACATTTAGACAGAGGAATCATCATACCTCCTAAATATTTCAACCCTTTTCATATATTAGGATTTCAAAAATTTAGCGATTAGAAATACATATTGATTTCGTATTATAATTCATTCAATAGAGTCTTCTATGTTTCATTCAAACTGAATTTCAGGTACACAAGTGTTTTGAAGAATATTTGGTTAGCATATCATTTTCTTTCTACGATTCTTTTTAAATTTCCTAAAGCTTTTATTGATGAAATATTACACTTTACTTGAATGCGTTACAAAAGAACGATTTTTTTGGTACCCGTAAGTCAAATAACAGATATACAATTTTATCTATTTCGTAATTTAAACAGAAATTAGTCTACTTTATATGACTTCCTTGTTTCTGTAAAAATAAAATGTTTTGGATGATTTGCCTAAGCACATCAAGTTCCCTTTTTATGGATTTGCTCATGTGCTTTCATTGTTATTGGAAGGAAATCTTAAATAATTATTGTTTCTTTGCTAACATATAATATCTGAATATGATGTTTTCATGTAAGCGGTTAGTTTAAAGAAAAATTAATTATTTTTCAATCTAGCAGTTGACATATTCTTCATACGCTTCATTAATTAGTAAATTTCTAACCATCGAAACGTTCTACTTCTGATATAATGTCAAACTACGCATGAAACTAATTTGTTTCTGATATTTTTCAGTTTTTATGAAGTTCCGTAGCTTTATTGTCCTGCCCATATTCAGACTCTTGAATAATATTGCTTTTTTATTATTTGTCAATATCCTCAGTCTGATATCAGATTTGTCATTCTTTCTCAGATTCGGCAACGCCGAAATGCAGGCGAAGCCCAAGAAACAAAATTTGATGCTGAAAAAGATAAGACTTCTAAAAATGATCTTTCGAAAGAATGGAGCTTTATTGGTAGTCGGATTTTACTTCCACGAAGTTCAGTTCCTAATTTCGAAAGCATCTGTCAGCGGGACTCGTTAAAAGAAGAGGATCGCGTTACCGAAAAATGTGTGAGCACAAGCACTACCAGTTTGGCAGACGTCAGTCCTGAAAACTTCCCGGCGAAGCATGATCCATTAGATACTGGCCAAGAACAGTCACAAGACGATTCCAAGTTAGTAACTTTATTTATCTAATTTATTTATCAGCTTTATTTATCTAATTTTTTTCAGTAAAAGTAAGTGAGCTTCTAAGTGCCTGTCTTCAACTTAGTCAGTTTTTAATAGGACATGTGTCCTTCATGACTTAACTGTATTCCTTTAGATAGCGGGAAAATGGCCATTGCTCACGCAAGGACTATACGTTCGATTGACGAGTTACTGCAGAACATCATCTTTACCAGCTAATAGCGGAGCATATCCTGCATGGGTTTCGGATACTTTAAAAAAAGTACTACACTCTGAAACGTATACGGGATTGCATCAGTATCGCAAGCAAAAATATCAAGCAGACTGAAGTAGCACACAGCTGGCGCCCGATATCGCGGGCACAGCCTTTATATGTTCTGCAATTGCGTTAACTATATTTTGTTAAAGTTATTGCATATTTTGGAAAAATTTGTTTAATTTTTTATATTTTTAATTAATTTAGTCGTGTATTTTAATTTAAGTTGAAATAATTGGATTTATTGCCTTACATTACGAATTATTTAGTTTTATTTATTACTGATAATGTTTCTTGTCACACTTAATGTATTATTAAGGGTCTGTTTTTTATTATTTAACTGATTGCGCCATGCATATCCATGTAACTCAGTTACAACTTGTAACTGTATTGTATCTATACAACTTACTAGTCGTTCGCTTTCTGGAAGCCCACTAGAATGTAAGTTTCATCAATTCATCACTAGCCTTATAGAGTCATTAGGTTATTTAGAAGCAGGAGCGATGAAAACCGAGCAGTGCCCTCGCCGAGAATCGAACCACGGACCTCTCGGTTACGCATCGAATGTGCTGACCACTACACCACAAAGGCATGCGAAGAAGGCGGGGAAAATACTTTATAGCCTTAGTGCTAATCACACATTCGGTCAGGGACATCCCATTAAAATGTGAAAATCGTGCAGGTTCTCATCATCCGCATTGCACTCTCCATCTGTCCTTGAATCGTTCCCTCGTCATGCTCTCCTCTCGAACTTTAACGTTTGAAAAGAACTGAAACACATCAGTTTACTTGCCCCTTCGCCAAAGACTGACCTGAGAAACCTGGAATCCAAGAAATTTTGAAGCAAAAGTAGTTCTTCAAGCGGGTCACCTAGTCGATATGCTGACTGGCCTAGGAAATCGGCTGGCCCGTTGTTGGTTGAAAGAAAAGTGAATATAACTTTTTTCAGAAAATGTAAGCCACATTAATGGGCATAGTTTTCATATCCAGTTATTTCGCAAAACATCCATAAAATCGAAAGTTACTTTTATTTATCTATGTTTTATATATGTGTAAGTCTTCGTTAAGTTTGTTAATATGAGAGTATATTTGTATTAGAGTGCTAAAAAACGTTTTTTGTTTTTCAGATCTATTTCACGAGTCCAGTCAGATACCAGCTTAGACAAGGAAATGGCTGCTCTTAATAAAGAAATGCAAAGTATTCAGATAGAATGTGAATCACTGGTTAGTCGGCATATTAGGGAACAGTGGTTCAGATGCCGAGCAGGACATCAGTATGTAGCATTCGGAGATGTGAGGACAGCTACAATGGAAGACGTTGGCTCAATGTCATTTTCTCCCTCTGTCAAAAATGAGAAAGAAGCAATGCAATCCACTGAACCTCCTTTGCCTCCTCTGCCTTCAGAAAAAAGCCTCCTAAAGCACAAAAAGGAAAGTGTCGCTCAGTGGGTCAAAAGTGTTGCATTTGAAAACAAGGCTAAGCAAAAGAAACAAAGTGTTGAATCACCCGTTAATTCTTGCTATCCAGGCGAAACCTCTGTTCGTGGTACTCCTCTTACGCTAGAACTTTCTCCAATACCTGACTGTAGTAGTGGAAAATTAGCTGAATATCAAGAACCTTTGAAATCCTTTCCCACACCCCCAACGCTTGTTGACAAAAGCACGCAGCTATGCGAAAGTGACGTTGCTAGTGTTGTTAGTTGTGATACGTGTCGGTATTGTCAAGTGCTTGTCCATCAAAAATCAATATCTAGGACTTCAGACCAAAATACTCGTTACCCTCCAAATGTTGATTACAGCAATCCTCAACCCCAGCAACAGTTTCAGTGGTATAATACCTCGAGACCTATGAATAGGACAACCAGTAGTGATCCTTTCGTTGTAGAGCCCAGTAAATTGCCAATGAAGCCTGCCAGTGTTACAGGTAGAGATTTCATAGACCGTCAAATTGAAAGAAATAAAAATTACGTAACTTTTTATCCTTGTGCTACTATGTACACCAACCAAGAAAATCTGCAACATACAATATGGCTTCAGCAACAGCTCTTTCGACAAGCATTAGCTCAAAAGCATTATAAGAAAGCAAGCACGATTCCAACTTGCGCTCCGCTCAAGCAATGGAACCAAAAGTATCCCTCTTCTTCATTAGATAGTTTACCGCCTGCAAAAAATGCAATTCATCCACCATTTCTGCCCACACCTACTGGGCTTACTCCGCAACAGCCTGATGTCACAGTCTCGAAAAGTCCTGGTAAGCGTCATTTTTTAAATTAAGAAAAGCAGATTTTAATATTTGTTTTATGTTCAGTCATTAATCCTGCTTTTTATTGCTTATATTTGGTCTTTAAAGTATGGATTTGTTTTAAAATTCATCTCGAAATTTTTAGAAGGGTATCTGACCTGCAAATTTAAACAAATGTTTCCATTTCCAGTACATAACAATTTGCTCTTATTTAGTGCAGAATTCCGAACTAATGGGTTCGCAATTGTCTTTGTTTAGTAATTTGAGCGCACTGGAATATTTAGTCCCATTAATAAATATTGCTTGCTTTGCCAGTAAGACATTTAACATATGATCGCGTGAAATGCCATTTTTTACATTAATTTACCATGAGACGTCGTATTTGTCTGTTTGGTTTTTATTAAGTTAGACAAGTATTTTTGTCAGGCAGCCATCATACGCTTCACAATCCTTAATTAAACAAACAAAGCAGTAAGCTTCTTTTTTTAATAATCCTGTTTAAAATAATAATGAACACAGGCATTTTTCTATTGAAAGTATTTGTACTTTATTCTTATATTGTATGTGTCTGTGTATTTATAATAACTCAGTTAACTTGAAAATTACGTGCAGTCAACAAATTCAGAAATCTTTTATTTTCTAGAGAATTAGAAAATATCAGTATACTCATAAGTAACAAAGCAAATAAATAAGATAATTTGTGTACATGCTGAGCTACTGTAGCCCTTGAAAATGAAAGAATTTGAAGCTATAGGGCAAAACAATACTGGAAAAATTAAATTGTTTATGGATAAATCACGACGCATAGCTTTGAAAGGTTTTTTTACTGTGAATATCAATTAATAAAATTCGCATATGGCATCCCACTTTGAAAGCGCTTCCTGTACAGAAAGGAAAGGTGATTACATGCTGTATTATCTAAGACAACTACTTCTAGTAACATAATATCTGAAAATAAGATAGAAAATTTTATAAAAATAGTTTCAGTGCTTTGAGTGGTATGGTTTTCGTATTAAATGCAAAATTTAGACTTTCGTGTGGCCTTCACAAAGCAAAACTTGCAATTTGTAAAATGTGCATAAAGCTTTCCAGCATTTAAGTAGAAAATTTTTATATAGTAACATGAAAAAATTTTCAGAGGTATTTGAAATTAATAATTTCAGGGGATCAGCTGCAAAGTTAATAACGAGTATTGCTTTATCTAATCGACAAACGTGTAACTTATGTTTTGCAGTTACTCCCTAACTTAATTGAAAATTTTCTAATTTCTCTCAGTAATTGATTCTGGAAAGTGGTCTGACTCGGTGAATTCATTCTAGAATATCTCTTCGATATTTACAAGTGTGAGGCGTTTAGAATCTTTTAAAGAGCACTGAGTAATTTACCAACTGGACTTATGGGAATGTTATAAAAATTTATAATTACGTTTACACAGCCCTTCTATCTCAATACTGAAACTGTTTTTATATTAAATCATAATAAAATCCTCTTCCTTAATTTTAGAAGTAACGGAAGTGCATGTTTGCCATGAATATTTAAGAAAATAAAATTAGCAGCCTTCTTTTTCGAACACTGTGTAAAAAGGTTAAATTAGAAATAGAAAAAAAAAATACAAAAGTTAATAAAAGTCAATTGTACAAAAAGCTTTCCTCGAAAACTCTTAAAGAATGATTATATGCTTGAAATTTCCTGAAAATATTTAGAGAATAATAGCTGTCAGTGAGAATAACTGAGCCGAAAATGTTAAATTGAATGTCACAATTCTAGAGTCTTCAAATGGAAACTGATATACAGTCTTAGAAGTTACAAAAGAAGAAAAGGTTTCATTCGTAAAAGAGCTTTTATTTCAAAGTAATTTTTATAATAATGCTTTCTAAGAGCCAATTAGGAACCCACTTGCTTTATATTATTCTACCCTACCTGAAAATAGTTCTACACTTTTGTCCAAAACAATAGACAAATACTAATATAAGGCTATGTATTTTTTTTCATTGTTTAAAGATAATTTGTGAATTTTTATATAAATTTATTTTGAATATGTATACTATTCGCTTTAACTAAAACTCTCTGTATACCTAAAGCCGATAAACATACTTTCTTCTCTCGAAAAAAAAAAGAAGTACTAAAAGTAGAGTCTTAGTAATCCAGCATAAATGGAACTGAATATCTGTCGGTTAACTGGGAATGCCAGATAACTTTCAACTAAGGGTGACGGGTTATTAAAGTGTATCTTCTAAACAAAAAAAATAATTTTTAAATTCTAAACAGAAAACAATAATTTTGATAGTTTTAATTCAATGATAAAAATCAGAATTTTTATAGAACAATAACAATAATAATTTCTAGTATAAATTAAACTTTAGTGGTGAATAAAATAGAATGCGAACTAACCGAAGGTTGAATAACTGGGAGTGTACTTTATTTGAAAAAGGTTCACATTATTTTGAATAAATAGGCGTGAATTTTATTTGCAGTGAACCTTTTCTAAGGCGACCATTATGATTCTGATCTTCTGTGGAAGTTAACATATTAGAGAGTTTATGCTCAGTATCGTTGCTTATTTACATTCTCAGAAATGTTAGTCACATTCAAAAGTAGTCATCTCAAGGACGGTGGTCACCATAAGGGTATTTACTATATTTATAAACTCGAAGCTACTGCTATGTATTATTTACTGTGTCTTTAGAATTAATAACTTTGTTGTGTAATTAATGACTTTGCTAACAATTTTTATAATAACACATTTTGTATATAAAATATCAGTTGTTTTTAACGTTAAAAGCTTAATAAATGTTTTGGGGGAAATATGTATATCTATTTTTAATTTTATGCTTATATGATTTACTGACTTCCTTTTTTAAATTCTTAAAAGAAAAATTAAAGGCAACTTTTTTTCACAATATTTTTAATTGTGATTTCCATTATCTACGTATCTTATATCACAAACATAAATTCAGAATTTGTTACTGTAAGTCATAATGATTTACATTCAGAAGTCTACTTCTTTTTAACCACATACTTGTACTTCTAACTAAAGTATTTATCATCTTATAAAATGTTATACGAAACGCTTCATGTCACTAAGAGTTTTATATTTACATATTTTTATTTCTTATTTGGATAACTACTGTTTTCAGTTTTGATAAGGAAGAGAATATTCAGAAATTTCAAAGTATTATTACGAGTAGGTAAAATTTTATTTTTAAAGCATAACATTAAAAATGAAATACTTTTATCAATAAATGTTTTGCCAGTTTTACCAGAGAGAGTAAAAGCTTTACGACTGTAGTAAGAGGGGAAATCATATCTTTCTATGGAAACCTTCAGTGTATTTCCTTAACGTTAAGTGATTGGGCCTCTCCTTTGCAAGATTGCTGGCGACTATTCATATATTTTTTTATTTATTTCAAGCAAATTCCCAACATTCTGAATTAATTTTAATAGCAACACCTTCGAATATGATATACGGATGTGAATGGATGTAAGAAGGAATTACGTTAATATACTGGCTGCATATAAAGAAAGTCATCTTTTGGGGATTAAGCTTATTACTTAAAACCTTAAATGTGTTCTGACTTTGACTTTCATCTTTTGAAAATAAATCTACTCTATATTTTTCTTTTCTTGTAGTTATCACACCAACTGAAGAGCCTAGTGATGGAACAAAAATGGAATGGAAAGTAAAACGACGGCCAGACGGGACAAGATATATTACCAGGAGACCAGTGCGCAACAAAATACTGAAAGAAAGAGCACTGCAAATTATGGAAGAACGTTGTGGCATCACGACAGATGATGACGCTGTGAGTGAATTGAAAATTGGCAGGTACTGGACCAGAGAAGAACGTAAAAGGCATTTAGAAAAAGCCCGTGACAGGAAACAACGAAAGGAGATATTGATGAAATCGATAAAAGTTCCCGAAGTTGGCGAAAAAAATGAAGAAGATGATGATTCCAGCCAGGGAAAACGAGACGGTTTTGCTAGTACCGTTCTTTCAAAAAAGAAAGTGACTTATTATGGCAGTAGCCGAAGGAAACTTCGAATTCCGTCTACGCCGTCTTCTACTATTCTAGATGATTGTCCAATCGCTGGTCCAAGTGGAACATTTGGTATACTCTCTGTAACTACTGTTTAATTCATGAAAAGTTACGTTTTAGCTAACAAGTTTGTTAACTATTACTCTGAAAAAATTACAATCGGATTTAATGCTCTATAGATCTGAGATGTTTTGAGAAAAATGGTCGCTCTTAGCATTAATTTATCGTAAAAAATTCTGTTCCTATTCTGCAAAGCATCGACAACGATCTCTAGCAGGACATTCTGACTTCAAAAATATTGAACCAACGAATCATGAGTCGTCTTGAACCATATCATGTTTGGAATTATGCCTCCTTTGCTAGTCACTTCTTTGGAAGAATAAAATTTATACCTCTTTCAGAAATATGTCCCGTCCTGTTAGATAAACATCTTGCAAAATATTCATTGCAAGGTCTATTCTGACGTCCAGTATTAAACCAAACGCACTACAACCGATCCAGCAGTAGAATTACAAACGAAACCACTTTTGAGGTAAAAAGAAAACTAAAGCAAGCAAATTTAATTTTAGCGTACTGTGTGTTAAACCTAAAAGAATAAAAAATTATAAATTTTAGGTTAAACTGATTCTTTCTCCCTCTTATATGCACTTAATTCTATTTGACAATCATGACCATAGACTGCAACATCTTTTGCTAAAATCGCAATGAAATTTAATTTCGTGTAAGCAGTCGGAGAAAAGTTTAAAAATAACGTATGAATCTTGTTGTCAAAGCAGGGACAAAATAGCTATTTCAACTAAAAAACTGTTTCTATATTTCATACAGAATGTATTACGTCATATTAACATGAAGTAATAATTAAAGCAAAATAGTGTATCATCAAAGAAGACAGCTACAACTTTTTCCACCTGCCAGCTCTTCACATAACTTCGCCCATCTTCTTGTTAGAATTGACTTAATGTTGAATTATGTTTTATGTCTCTTTGTTTCCGTATATACAAAACCTTAATCATGAAATAGCTTTAAAGTAATTTAATAAGTTTTCTTTCAGCCGTAAAAATATAATTTTTGATTAAGCTGTTAAAAGGAGAAACCTTCTTCTCGTGGTAAAAATATCAAATAAGTACTATTCTCTTGTTTCACACAACAAGAGAATAAACGTCTTCAGACAGGGACTTATCATTCTCTATGTATGCCATTGAAACCATCATGTCAAAACGTGTTTTATTTTGTTTCTTGTCAACTATTTTCAGCTTATTTCGATATGATAATCCATTTGGAGCTTTCGAAGAATAAGCATTTTGTAATCAAATGTTTTAATAGTTCTTAATATATTTTTCAATGTTTCTCTGTGGGAAATGAAGGAGGTATTGTTGTTAGGTTTCTGTATCAATTTGTATATAATGTGTATATTTGAACCGTGAGTTGTTCAAGGATTTTATACCCTATTCACGCATTACATTAGCACGCGACATCAGACAAAAAAATGAAGAAAATTTTCAAAAGTTAAAGCAATGTACAATTCTTTACAGATTCTAATACTGTTAAACAACTTCACGTATTTACATGAAGTTAGATTGCTGTTACGTTATGTAGTTTACTGTACTTAAGATGTTATTATATTGTCTTTATTTTTAGAACTATGTTTTGACCAATACAAATTGAATTCCTAAAACCTCATTTAATGTGCACGAAAAATTTCAAGGAAGTTATTTGTACTCCATGTATTTCCATAGTAAAAAAGAAAACAAAAAAGTCGTAGTTTTTATCTTCACGTGTTAAATAGCTCTATATATTTGTTAATATGACTGCCGTATAATTGGTGTACAAATCCAATTGCTGTTTTTAAAATCTCCGTACTGGGTAAATAAAAAGGAAATGTTTTAAATGTGTGTCGTTTCTTTTCCTTTTAGCTTTATGACTCATAATTAAAAATTCTAAAAAGCAGCAGTAATGCAATAATCATGGTTTATTGAGGAACGAATATTATATTTGAAAATAAACTGAGAGATTAAAAGCCCTGAGATATAAAATTAATAACTAGATAAGCCATCACCAGTGAGTCACTCGTCAAGACATGGAGCCAACAAGCTGCTCTTAGAATACTACAGTAGAGTCGACCGCAAATTCTGTATCGTAGGACACAATAATACTGGATTCGTGAATCATAAACTTACTTCGATTCTGTCTTGCATCTCCAAGGTTCATATAAGACTAATGTGGGTGTGATGAATGTGCCCCAGGCTACCTTCTAGCAATAAGAGAGTGGCACCTTGCGTTTTCTTGTTAGAATACTCTTTCAGCATCATAATCATCCAGAAGCATGAAAGGATCTGCAAAATGTTATTGAACACACACCTGCCAATGTTTTAAAGGAATGAGAGTTTTCCGTGCAAAGCAGATGAATATCTGTTAGCAACACAGAGCTGTCCAAGGTTATTAAAACTACGAAGTTTGCTTTCCTCTATCAAGAATCTTTCAGAGTGTGACGAAGAGTATAACCTTGTCTATCTATTGATCTTGAAGCCGCCTCCGACCTCAAAAGCGTTTCTAAAAAAGAAATGTCTGGTTTCATGGTGCTCATTCCACACTAACGCACTTGTCATGACAAAACAATTGAAACCTAGATCATTTAACAGTGATTAGCAACTCCACTATTTTACTATCAATTTCCGTTGTCTTTGGACCAATCTTGGCTTCCGAGCTTCTTGATGATGCGCAAATAATAGAAAATGAGAAGGTTATCGTCTACAAAACACGATGGGTAATAGGTAGAGATGGATTATCCTTTCAGAAACATTTTGAAATAGATACGTATTGAAATTTTACAGTGTATTTAAGAATATAATCCATCTGGTCGTTATATTCCGTGACAGCCGACGATGATTTCGCTCTAATCAACAAAATTAGAGGAACATTGTTATCCGATGATTTTATTCAAAGTAATTAAATAAAATATCTTTTTTAACTGTCAAAATATCCCTCCGAGTAATGAAAAGATATCTATAGAAAGCAGTACGAAATGCAAATCAGCCACAATGACGTCAAAATTGACATCGATGTAAAACGGATGATTCTTTCGGAGCTATATTTTTGTACCTAAGAGGAACAGTTTGTTGCGTCTATCTCATGTTATTTTCCGGCTCACCAGCGTTCGAGCGGCAAAATTGCTGAACACTGGTAGTTTAACCTTAATTGAAATCACCATGAACAAATGAGTTTCTTCGTTTACGTCATGTCTAACGTAGAAACCAGACACTTTCCCTTGGAACATTCTCCACGAAGCCCCCTTAAACAGACAACCTTCGCGTGCTTTGTGATAATCGAACTATGTTATCATATCGAATCAACAGGATTTTCAAGAACTTGTGTAGGAAGCTTGGAAACCTGTCGAAGTCAACCATACCGTATAAGGTATATCTCCCACATTCTTAGCGTGCCTTCGTGGTGTAATGGTCAGCACACTGAGCCGGTATTTCAGAGGTCCGCGGTTCGATTCCCGGCGAAGGCGTTGCACATTTTTCATGACTCCTGCTTCAAAAAAAAAAACCTAATGTCTCTACACTGGCGCCCGAACTAAAAGGGTTGTGGATGATGACTCTCCACACCCAGGATTTGGCGACTAGGTCCCCTAAAACCCTAGTCGCCCTTTAAAAAGGGGGTATAAGGAATTGAGTATATAAGGTATATCTCCCACATTCTTAGCGTGCCTTCGTGGTGTAATGGTCAGCACACTGAGCCGGTATTTCAGAGGTCCGTGGTTCGATTCCCGGCGAAGGAATTGCATATTTTTCATGTCTCCTGCTACTAAATAACCTAATGTCTCTACAACCGTACCGATTAAGCCGAAGTGATAAGCATCTGCTGCACCGAATAAACCGAAGTGTAGTTGCAGTCTTGTGAATTTACTTCCAAGAGACGGGAGATGCTCCAAGATATCCTGGTCAAGGTCGCTGACGAGCTACCACTTTCAGATAATTACCGTTTATTTGTCAGTAACAGTCCTTCGGAACAGATGCCACCCAGCTGGAAAGAGAAAAAAAAATTCCACCCAACTGTAAAGAAAACTTCTAAGACAACCAGAAGAAACTCATTGATGGAAAAACTCCCACACTCTTTTACGTACGTAGACTCTACGCATGTGCCAGTTGTTTCTGTCCCAAAATCTTCCCAACATCGTAAGTCTTGAAGAAACTAGGATGAAAAACACTGTCGCTGATGGCCTTCCAAAATTGGAACTAAGCTCTTTTCTCTTTTCTTTCTGAGTCCGAATTCAGCCTAAAGCCACGTAATCGGAATTGGAAAAAAATATATCATCCGGCACATTTCAGCACGTGGCAAAAAATACATGTCACGTTCACGTTTTCCTATAGACAGTTTGCTTGTTTGAAAAAGATACGCTTGCTGAGCATACTGACATGTACTTCATCTGGAATGGTTCTTCATCGCTCAGAAGAACAGGAATAAATTTCTCAGAACTTCGCCGTACCCTTTATTCTTATCATTGTATGTATTTTGATTTTTATGCGTGACAGCGCCTGTTGTCTTCAGTTTCGTTTGTTCGGTTTATTTGTTTGCGGCAAATCACTCGGGGCTATCTACCTAAACAGAAGAATGCCTTTCGTGTCGGGCTTTCTAGGTGAAACTAGCTCGTATCCACATTATACATCGGGAAAACTACGAAAGCGCCAGTGCAGCCTGTCCGTTCGCCTGGAAACGCAGCCACGTCGAAGTCAGCTACTTTACCGCTTGACCGCTTGTGTGGCCACTGTTGTTATTGGGTCTCTTGCAAACCAGATGCTTGAAGAAGAAACAACAGAACATATGCAGTGACCCTCATGCTTTCCAGATTTGAATCCGAAAAAATATGCTTGCGGTACATTAACGCGTTGCAGCAAAACCGCATCCTCTGTTGACCCACTTTCAGTTTCAAAATTCCTTTCTTGAAAAGTGAGGAAGAGTCCCTAGAATTTCATAGACCACTCTATTAATTTAATGCCTAACAATTTTGAAGCTATCTTGCCGAGTCGACGGGGTACACACCTTATTTGGACCGCCCGGTGGCGAAGTCGCTAGCGCGTCTCGCAGCTGCACCACAGGTCCGGGGCTCTATCCGCGGGCTGGGCAAGGTTGACTCAGCCTTTCATCCCGTAAGTGGGTCGATAAAACTAGTACCATGTTCGCTTGGGGACTAAACACCGGGGGTCCTACAAAAAGCTGGCCACTTGTTCAGGGCATATGCTGATACACTCCGGGGCCCAAAAGGTCAAGAAAGCAGAAAAAGAGCACTGCAGGCCGTGGCCCACTAGGGCTGTTCCGCCACTGAGTTGAGTTTTTCTAGTTTACATTAAAACATGATTTTAAATCTATTAGATTCTTCCGAAAATATATTTCTGTCTTGTGTTGCATATTTATCAGCAGTTGTTTGTTCTGGCTTCACCTGTTCTCCTAATTTCGTTGAGCAGTGCATATATTAATTACAAATGTTCGCTCCATTCATTGATTTTCATCCAAGAAGATGTCAAATCTGAAGATAAACGTTTGCCAATGCAGACCTGAGAAAATAATTCTCATATAGTCTTTTAAATTGCGTGACATCCTTCCAGCATCGACTCCACATGCAAAGGCTTACCAGTGGCTAGGAGTTAAAACCGCTAAAAACTGGCTAGCTGCATGGGCGTTTTCATAATTTTCTCATAAGTACTATAAGTACGGAACAGTTTCTGTTTGAAAGTCCTCCATTAAAGCAACCCTTCCTTAAGACAGCTCTCATTCAGTATTCAAATAAACAGGTAAATCGATTCTACATCGAGAATGTGCTACCTGACGATGAATGTTCTCTCATGTCAACAAGCTGCTGCTGTGATATAATAAGCCGTACCCTGATTACAAAAATTTATTACAATTAGACATATTTTTTACTTCCTTCTAGAAGTAAAAAGGAAGTATTGTAATCGCGAAAAATTTCGAGTATCAAACTATTTCAACGAAAATATCCATTTTGACCGCTTTCGAATGCAATTTAACGATGTTTTTGCGTGACATCCGTAAGTTAGGACAGAATAAAGTAGTCTTTTCCACAAAAAAAAATTATAAAAATGATTTAAAATGGATTCTGAAGAGATTTTTTCTTGGCCTCTGTGCATACGTACGTACGTATGTATGTATGTAGTTCACATAACTCAAAAACGAATAGCCTCAAACCGTTCAAATTTTGTATGTAGGACTGCTATAGCATGTAGATGTGCACTTCCCATTTTGGTTGCAATCCGCACCAACAAAAGTATATAAATATATGTATATATATATCCACTCTGTTGCTCGGCTCAGTAGTATCCACTCTGTTGCTCGTTTTTTTTTTTTTTTTTTTTATTCTTATATGTTGGTAAATTGTGCATTTGTTGCTTTAAAAATGATTGAATTATGTTGTTCTTATCTTCCGTTTAAGGTTTCTATGCCTTTAATAAATCTGCATGCAAAATTTGTAGAATTATAAACAATTTAAAAGTTGTTTAAGGGCAGCTAAGCCTAATCATTTTTTCCATGGCAGCCATATTTGTTTATATTTGAAACTTAGGAGAATAGTGGATTTGTTGCCAATATAGAGAAACTAAGCTTCGCAACATCAAAGACAGCGCCTTCTTTTATTATTGCGAATTAAATCATGCTTAATCCATTCTAGAATTTATTCGAGGAAATAAGTGTTTAAGATTTACTTCGTAATTTTTAATATAGATATTTTGAGTTTTTATGTATTTTTGTTTTGTCCCGAAGTGAGAACTGAATTAATTGAATGAGAAATACTGAATCGTCTGTGAAAAACTGTTTCTGTTTCATTTGTTTCATTTCTTTTATACATCGTTTTAGATTTATTATAGTATTTGAACATAACTTATGGAAATTCTTCAGATAATATAAATTTTGTGCACTCCGAGTTGTAAAATGAATGAGATGTAACGCTGTTAGGTGAAGCTAGCGCCAAAGTGTCGCTATGGTAAACAAATATAGTGAATTTTAAAGAGTGCATTTATTCTATTGTGGTTTATGCGCTATCGATGAAGTAGATTTAATTCAATTCAATACGTTTAAATGAAATGCAAAATACATATAATTTAATATTCCGTATAAGGAAGTCATGTGGTGTACACATCAGAGTTTTTTCAAATAGTAACTTTAGTAAATAAGTTTGAATGAACAGCCCTTCTTCAGCAAATTTCAGCGCGGGCCCTCTTTGTAGCTAAAAGAATGCCATGCGGATATTCAAGTTATCGCCACACGTTCTTCAACATTTGATTGTTATTCTCTTGTTGCCTTCAAAATATCAATATCCCAAACTACTGTAGCAAAGCCTCAGATGGTTATCCTTTGTCCCATTAACGAATTTTGTAACAGTCTCATCATTCATTGCCACTTCTTAAAAGGAACGAATGCTATCAATTCTTTTCCTTTATTTAAACGTTTTATACAAATTCTTGATACTCATAATGACTGGAGGATTGGATTCATACAAAATTATAAACTACCGTTAATGGGTAACTTATGCCCATGAAATCACAGAAGTTTTCCTTTCGTCGACGCCATTTCGTTACTTACTATTCCGTGGTGCATGGCAGATAAAAAGTATAATAATAAGACTACGTAATGATAAAAATATCACGTTTCTATCTTCTGAAGGTTATTTTTGCAACTAAAGATGGTCCTTATGCTAAACTTGTAAGTTATGGTTTTCAAGCCCTGTTGAGGTTTATATCCAGCGCAGTGGTAATATATATTACACTTTGCCCTGTTTTATCTATTATTCCCGTGGCTTTTAGCCCATAAATGTATCGTTTCATTTCCCTTTTATGTGTTTGTATCTACCACAGAAAACTGAGTAATTTCCGTTCATTGCAATAATCAAATATAATTTAAATATTCAATTTATTTAAATATACAGCTAATTCCGTTTAACTCAGGTAATTCCTCCTCAGATGCATTCTTCGTGAATTGAATGGGTTGGCTGAACAAGATAACGACTTTTTCGTCATTTGTAACATGAATACAGACTAGTTTCATTTAAGAAGTCCACCACGAACTCATCCTTCCCTTAAGAAGGATAAGCGCTCTTTATTTATATGCTCTGCCATTAACAGTCACATTAGGTTACAGATTATAGATATATTCGCAACGATTATTTTTTCACTAGAAGATTTTTCTAGAGGAAAATTTCCTAATAGTAATGTCACACATGAAGAAAAGAGCTCCTACTATCCAGTTTATCTTGCAAGAAATCGAAATGCAGGTGAAACTGTCTATAATTAGTAAGTTCATTTACTCGGCCAATTTTCTTCTTGAGGGATGTATGGTCTAAGATCCTTTAGGTACTATTACTTACTAATAATACTCTTATTACTTTGCCATAATTTTTTACCTAACCATCCAACTATACAATCTGTCCACAATATGCACAAACTATCAAAAGTAGTACTGTAGAGACATTAGGATTTTTGGAAGCACTAGTCATGAAAAAATGAGCAACTCCTTGCCCGGGACTCGAACAGCGGACCTCTCGAATACATATCGAGCGTGCTGACCACTACACCACGAAGGCAAGCGAAAAGGCATGAGAAATACCTTATAGTACAACCGTACTCAAACGTAAGTAAAGAAAACTAATCTGCTAACAGAGAAAGCCTGGATAACAAATAATACCTGTATATGTGAATGACCAAAAATGCAAATGTTTTAAACAAGTTGTGGGGTAGTCAAATGTTGTCACATTTCCAGGTATCCCAAGTATTTGAGCTCTTCTATTACAGGATGTTTTTCGACATTTATAGAAAATTTCTATTTTTTGGTCTTCCATCTTGACCCTTAAGTGCCACGATGATGTCAGTCCAAGTTATTTCACCTAATGAACACCATATGAAAGAGAATTCATTAATAGATTTTTTGGGAGCCTGTTTGGTCAAATCATCATATAGCCACTGAATGGAGGGTAATACTGTCAGGACTGCGTGTTCTGTGAATTGCCTTAGCAAACATTGTGAAGTAACTCCTTAACCTAAAGTCCTGCTCTGGAACAGGGAGCTGAAATGAGCTTTTTTCTGGTGTAGATACTGTGCTGGAGAATAACTGCACTTGAAAGGGATTTAAAATCCTCTTTTATTAAATCACTATTATTTACACACTTCCCAACTCGGGAGGGATACAGAAAGTAAAAGACCACACTTGGGCCTAACTTAAAAAATCAAATAAATTTATACTAAACCTAAATAGAAATTTAATTAAACTTTGCTCGCAGAGCAAATCGCGGAGTTGGCCTCTAACTAAATGGTGCGTAGCAAGAAATACTAATACTAGCGCACTTCAATTTATTTCAATATGCAATCACGTAGTAAGCACTATGGCTTATAATTTTAGCTGCTAGCTGGTCAGGCGAACGTCGAACAGAATAACCGTGATCCGAGACTAAAAGCTCTCTCACACTGAGAGGTTTCTACCTCTGGTTTAAATAGCACTTGGCTGTACTTCAAATTAGCATAAGCTGAAAACGCGCGCTTCTTCTGACGGGAAGTTGAAACAGAGAAGAGATAGAAAGATTTAAATTAAAATAAAACTTTGCTAGTTTAACTAAAACCTTACAATATCAGCAAAGATCCAAAATGCACGCATTGTTTTATGCAGAACATGCAAAATATCTCCATGCCTGTCCAGAATAGTCCATGACTAGCGAATGCAAGGAAAGATCGCCAGTTTGCGCATGCAACAGTTGCCAGCTATCATACTACTTCAAATATCCTGGAAGATTTGCAGAGCTGTTTGCATAGTTGAATTGCAACCTTTCTATGGGGCTATTTCTACTTCTTAAGTATTTCAAGTCTAACTGTCAACCCTCAAATGTTACTTAAAAAATACTATGTGAGTTACCACTGATAACTCAACTGAATGATGAAAGCACTGAAGTGTAAATATCTAACGTTTATTTAAATGTATTCTGCTCACCACTTGTGAGGATAAATTAAAATATTACAAAACAAAATTGCCAGTCTCCTGAACATGACAGTAAAACAAATTGTCCTTAAACTCTCTCTGTATTTACAAAAATCTTCATACTTTCTAAGCAAGGCTAAAAGCTTACAGGTCAGCAACTAATAACTAGTTCAATTCTAACGAAGCTACGTCTTGCGACTCTAATTCCTTCTCCAGTAGCGACTTTTCGTTATGATGCAAGGGACATACAGCCAAACTTTATTCAAACACTCATACGGTTACGAACTCGTTCCTTAATTTTATACTAAACTGCTTACCACTCAAATCAGTATAACGCTGAGGAATGACCGAGTATGTGACAAAATGGGGTTTATAGGGAACTAGTAAATTAAACTTAAATTTCTTAGCGAAACTCAAATGTTATACCATACCATGTCTGACGAAATGGTTTTCGTCATATCCACGCTGTTGACGTGACGTTGCTTGACGTTCAAGACAATGGATGTCATTGAATTGCTCAAAAATGCTCCTGAAAAGACTACAAAATGCCACTGAAAAACAAACAAAAAATTTTTCTGAAAAGGCTACACTGGCTCCAAGTCACACGGGATTAGGATGCTAAATGGGGATATGCAGTCTTCAGTGAAGAGGTTCAAGAGGCACATCTGACTCAATGCAACGCAGGACCTTCACCTTTTATCACAGTGTAAGGTGCCATATTTTTATCACTCTTGAACTTAAGCAGTATTCATAGTGGGTTAGCTAGGCGATCAACAACATTTAGATGAGACGGTTAGGCCATCGTAATTCCTCTTCATAGTTGCCATCCAAGGTAATGCGCTCTAGAAGGACAATGCTTAAGTTATAAGGTATTTCTCCCGCCTTCTTCGCATGCCTTCGTGGTGTAGTGGTCTGCATGCTCGACGCGTAACCGAGAGGTCCATGGTTCGATTCCCGGGGAAGGCATTGCTCATTTTTCATGACTCCTGCTTCGAAATAACCTAATGTCTCTACAAAGTATACACTAGTTATGTGGCTGTTCTACGGATAGGATGTCTTGCTTTGCTCGAACAGATTACCATATCTGTCTCTAGTCGAGCATATGTGGAACCACGTGACAATACGAATCCGTTGCCATTCACAGCCACGAAAAATGTATCCTTTGCTATAGGGTACGCCAAAAGATTGAACGAGCTTGGTGAGCTGTACCAAAAGATTTCGTCCGCGCTCTGCATGACAGTATTCTACATCAGAAGACTAGCTGACACTGATTGCCATACCGGTGGCCCCAGGCTTGAATCCAGGAGAAAACGTAAATGCTTGTAAGCATGTAGTGTCTGTGCGGCAAAAAAGGCTCTCAAAATACTAGGCGAGTCGAAAGTCCTCACGAGAGCTCGGCGGTGAGAAAGAGGGGTGGGAGACCTTCGAAACTGTTCTGAGGTGTTCTCCCTCAAAATTAGAGAAGAAGCTTAATGAAGAAGCTTAATTGTTAGTAAAGCCGAGCGATACTTAATATATACCTACAGGAATGCGCACATGCAAGCCTTGCTTTAACCTGGCTGTACCTAAGACTACACAAGGTTTTAACATTAGTAGGCTGACATATAATGAATCCTGTGTATTAAATGGTTTTGCAAATAAAACCATTTTCACTTAGTGACATGTGTATTCCTTTCCTACTCGCATCACACGCTTTGTATGACTCTTTCTGGGGATGCATTACTTTTGATGCTGTGTATATAATCCTATAAGAAAGCGCTCTTTATTTATATGCTCTGTCATTAACATACATTAGGTAACAGATTATAACAATATTCCCAACGATTATTTTTCCACTGGAAGAATTTCTAGAGGAAAATTCGCTAATAGTAATGCTACACATGAAGAAAAGAGCTCCTATTATCCAGTTTATCTTGCAAGAAATTGAAATTCAGGAGAAATTATCAATAATTTGTTTACTCGGACAATTTTCTTCTTGTTGAATATATGGTGTAAGATCCTTTAGGTACTAAAAATGGCACTGCAAATTACAGGCAAAGTTATTTAATAGACAAAGCACAAGTCGTCAACGTATTTAGGATTAGTTTATAGACTTTTAAAAGAGTATGTGTATGCACATGTTTTTGTATACAAATGTATAGTGTCTGTGAGAGAAATTCGGTAACATGCAGAATTCCTCGTTTGAAGGATTAATCGGTTTTTCACACAGTAATAATGTTTGATAGCCAGGACATTCCTATTCCCCTTCCAAAATATTATACCATTTATAGTTCACCTTCCAATCTGTACTTCTTTCGTTCGTTTTCCCTTGCAAAGACAGACTTCGGGTAACTTGACCTAAAGCGATAAGAAATAATATAATCGTCTATAGGCCTCAGGCTGACAAGCACTTTTGCTAAGCGGACCGGCTGTCTTGCCAGCGGAGAAAAGAAAGGCAAATAACACGAGTGCTGTCTGCTTTAGAAGACAATTAATAAATTTTGACATATAGAGCATTTTATTATAGCATTAGACATATAGAGCATTATATTTTATTATTTATATTATTAAACATATAAACCGACAGTTCATGAATGTAATACGTAGTAATTTTTTAAAGAACTTGTGCATTAGAGCTGAAAATATTATCTTGCTTCTTTCCTGCTTCGCTTTGCCAAGAGTTTAAAATTATCAAGGCTTTTATTACCTCTCTCTTCTTTCCCTTACTCACAGTAGCAGAATAAATAAAGCCACTAAACAATGGTAGTTCGAACTCAAGTTGAAATTACGGAGAAAGTGTTAGTTGTATGAGTGTTTTTGCGGTTTTCCCCATGTATTTCCAAGTCTAGACTGAATGGAGAGAAAATATTAAA
>KK117557.1:83744-107789 GCA_000611955.2 Stegodyphus mimosarum | reverse complement strand
GTTTTTTTTTTTTTTTTTTTTTTTTTTTTTTTGTTAAACCAGTTTGGGGCCCACGGCTGTAAACATTTGAAAATCATTTACTCACCTATGTGTTTGAAATATCGATTCGCAATTAGTGCTGAAGTATAATAAACAATTAAATACACATTATTACTTAATGTTTAAATAAAATTATGAATAATATATTTTTAATTCTAAATATTAATATATTTATCCAAGACTAAAATACTGCATATCAAAACTAATATACACAAAAATTAAAATTATATCAAAAAATGAAATATTCCATGGGAAAGAAAAGAAAAAGAAAAATATAAAAGAGCTATTACAGTTTTGAAATATTTTTAAATTAAAATAATTGATTATTAAATTAAATAACTATTAAGCAGAAAGTTTAATAATTATTTTCCTTGCTTTCGTCCTGACAAATTCATCAATTATTTTCGAGATATCAATATTATTTAGCACTTCTTGTTCCATATATAATATAGCCATGTAAAAAACCAAGTAAAAAAGTAGTTAGTTCAGGAGTAGTTTAAGTAATTTTTTACTCTTTTTAAAACAGAGAAAGATTTTCCCCTGATGCATTGGAAACTGGAATGGTCAAAAAAATTTTCAAAATAATTTTTTACATAAGGAAAAGTTGATTACATTTCTCGGGCAGTATGATCTGTAGCACAACTAAATTTGTCTTCATCTTCTTTAAAAAATAATAAAAACTGTCATACTTCATCATAAAATTCTATAACACTTATATCATCTTTATAAATCTCTTTTAATTTTTCTATACAGACGTTTTGTACTATATTCGACAAATTTAAATTTAAAAAATTTTTCAATTGTCTACACTATTTTTATGTACTTCATTTCTATGAGCAAATTCCGTTATTATATTGTCACAAATAACATTAAAAGAATTAAAAATAAAACCTTCGTGCTATCAAAGTGATTTAGATTTGTACTCCCATGGAAAAGAAAATTTTCTTTTCTGTGGCCTGCAATTCCGCTCTTCATATGTCAAAGATGTTATAGAAGTTGCTTCTTTTTCTGCGTAAAAAAATTCATGATTTCAATAAAATCCAAAGTTTTCCAAAGATTTTAACAAATTAGCTCCTTTGAATAGGTTGCACTGAGTTGATTGTAAAGTAGTATACTTTCCCATTTGCAGTGGAAATAATTACAGTCTAATATTTCATATTCAATTTTATAAGTCTAGAATTGAAAATATTTGCCATAAGCTAATTTTCTTGCCTTGTAAGATGTACGAATCCATCCAAATACCCAAAGCAATATTTAATAATTGGAAATTTTAACGCTAATTATTAACTCTAACTAATTAATTTAAATGCTAATATAAATGCATTTTGATCTAAAACCACAAGAACTTTTCTCTACTATGAATTAACGTCTTTTAAATCAAAATTCTTTTTCTTTTGATGGAGCTATATTAAAAGCACTTAAGGAATATAAAGTATGTGTTTAAAATATAAAGTTTCCATAAAGAATTTAATTGAAAAACACTTTTATAGATAAAGGGGAGTTATTATATAATTTTATCGTTAATCACTATGCTTTATTTTTTATGCAAATGAAAGTGTATATTTAGAAGAGACATTTGTAGCCAAGATGCATAGTACATTCCTTCCGAAGCATCTTTTATTAACTATAGCAGTGGTATAGGGTTTTACTTACTTAATTCAGTGTTCAATCCTTGAACACCACAAACACTAATAAGCGAATAATCGCTTAAGCGTGTGAATAGAGAAGTAAGACTTACGAAGGGTTAACTACCCTTTATTTCTTAGAATATATATGATACAATCAGTTCCTAACTCGGAACGTACAGCAAAGCCTCCACTTGGGCTTCAACTTAAATGAATATAAAACTAAACTTATCAGGACTACTGTTTCTTCTAGTTGAATTTGCAAACATAACTGGAGTCCTGAGTAGGAACAGGGAGCTTACTAAAAGCTATATTCATGCGTGTGGGTAGAAGATACAACAAAAACAAGATGGGTTAAGATTACCCTTTACTTGCTTATCGATTTTACAGACGTTTCCGCACTTCAGAATACAAAGACCAACAACTTGTGGTCTGAACGTAAAAGAATATAAGACTACTAACTAACTAAAATTTAAATAAGAGCTAACTTTTAATATTTTACACAGATGACTAGCACTAAGACTGGCCTTTTAAATTACTACGTGTGTAGTACGCAAACTGCGGAAAACTACAATACGTCTTTGAGTTTCAAGAGGATTTAAACCTCTGGCCTTAAAGGCGGACAGTAACTGATGGCGAGCTCGCGTGAAGCCTCGTAGCAAGAGGGCTCTCTCTCTCTCTCTCTCTCTCCTTCTACTCTGCTTTTGGCAAAAAGCCACAAATTAAATACTTAAGCGTTAGCAAGTAAAATTCGCATAAACATAATCACGCGTTAATTCTGGCCGGAAGTGGAAAGTAAGAGATGAGAGTAAAGTTTTAAAATAAAATAAACGTTAGTTAAACTTAAGATCCTTACAAACTTAACTAAAGCTAACTGAAAGATACAGCCGAAGCTATCAAGATTCTAAGCAGTTGGTCCCTAAATCTTAATTAAGTCGGCGAAGCTAAACAAGGGCCTAAAGTATGGCAGAACGTAGCAATAGTTTAGAGAGACGTAGCCAGAAGGCAAACGCGCGGTATTCAGGAACTCAGGCTCTCTCCCCAAAAATCCGATCTGGAATAAAACAATTATGCCGCATACTGTTTTTCACTTATCTTTCACATTACAGCAGAGTATTCCCTGCCAAAGTGACACATATAAAAACAATATTGGTTTTTTAAATTTTTTTGCAATAAGTTTATTAATGTTTATACCAATGTAAGGTTTATCCTAATTTTATTAACAGTTATTTTATGCATCTTTCCTATCTTTCTAGTTTCAGCTTAAAATTTCCTACCGGAATGTAATTTCAGAAATGCAGTTAATGCAAATGAGTAAAGAGTAGTATTTAAGTCGATGTTTCACCGACTTCGAGAGAGAGCCTGAGTTCCTGACTAGCGCGCGTTTGCCTTTTGGCTACGTCTCTCTAAGCTATTGCTACGCTCGGCCATACTTTAGGCCCTTGTTTGGCTTCACCGACTTAATTCAGATTTAGGGGCCAACTACTTAGAATCTTGATAGCTTCGGCTACGTCTTTCAGTTAGCTTTAGTTAAGCTTAGTTAAGTTTAATTTTATATTAAGTGCAAGCCCAAGTGGAGCTTTGATGTACACTGGTGTGCAAAAATTAAGGACGAGACGGTTTTTTCCATATAACTTTGTACAAAAGCTTTCCAAATCAACACATTTAATACCGTAAGATCCCCAATACGTAAGGACATGAGTAATGTAAGCAACACTTACTAAAAGAGAAATCAGAGAGATAAAAAAAAAGCTTTATTGAAGTAGCATGGAGCGCAATGCTACAATGAAGGCCGAAACATCCCTGTGGTGGGTGTCCAGCAAGAAACATCCGACAACGCCCGTCCTCACCGTGCAAACATCGTAAGCGAATGCCTTCAATCGGAGGCTATCACCCGTATGGACTGGCCAGCATTCTCACCGGACTTGAATCCAGTAGAGCACGTGTGGGACATGCTTGGCCGACGAGTTGCAGCCCGTCAACCGTGTACACCGGAACTTCGGAGAGCATTGCTTTTTGAGTGGTGTAACATCCCCCATGATCAAATCGATAATTTGACACTCAGCATGCCTAGGCGTTGTACGGACTGTATTGCATCGTCTGGGAGACATACAACGTATTAACAATCATACCAACCATGTAATATTGGTTTTTTGTAAACAGGTTTTTTTTTTATAATTTGCTCCAGGGAGAAAAAATCGCTAATTTTTTTAATAATATCAAACATAAAGCATCTTTTTTGCTCTTTACCTTTTGTTTAATAAATAAGCTTTACAAATAAATCAGATTTGTTTTGCTTCTAACTCTTCCTTTGCCTTATTTTGCATTATCCTTAATTTATGGACATGAGTATATTTAAGTCGAGACTTAACCGACTTCACGAGAGAGAGTCTGATTTCCTGACTAGCGCGTTTGCCTTCTGGCTACATCTCTCTTACGCTCGGCCCTTGCTAGGCTTCACCGATTTAATTAATACATAGGGGCCAACTAGTTAGATTCTGATAACTTCGGCTATATTCTTTAGGAGCTTTAGTTAAGCTAGTTTTAGTTCAAATTATTAGTATTTAAGTTCAAGCCCGAGTGGCGGCTTTATGTAAAGTTCCAAGTCGGAACTGATTATAAATATACTGAATAATGAAGGGTTTTAAACTCTTCTCAAGTCTCACGTGTTCTGTTCACACTTAAGCGATTATTCGCTTGTTAAGTGTTCGTGGGGTTCGGAGTTAGAACTTTAGATTTAAATAGTTGAACCTCATAGGTTAAACAATTGTAAAGTATGCCTTAAAATGTAAATGTACATTTTGAAGTGAAATGTTGGCTTTAAATGATTTGAGCTTTATAAATGAATGTTAACATTATTATATGTACATTTAATGTCATTTTTATCTAGATGCATATCACTGTCTACAATAATGCGCCTCCATCCTATGTAACTCTGGTACACTCTGATTAATTGTGAAACAACTCCATTATGATGTTTCTACATTGAAAACACGTACTGACTTCAAGAGCCTTGTATGCTAATGTTCTTTCACTATTGGTATCAATTCATTCTTATCTGTAACATGCATTTTGTGTAACCCAGAAGTATATCGAGAATTCAATTGTGCATGCATATTGTCTACAACAGGGAGCATTTATATTAAATTTATCTATGTATTAAGATAGCTAACTATAGCATTACGCTTCATAGCTCATAGCTTCATAGCTTTTTGCAGCCCAGAATATTTTGTATATTTAGTATACGTAGTACTACTATTCCCGTTGTGTATAGCAATTTTGTTACTTACTTGTAAGGTAAAACGATTGTAATATATGCCCTAAAATATAATTGTATACTTTGAAGTGAATAGTAGGCTTTAAACGATTCGAACATTTGTTAACATTATTATATTTATTTTTAACTGCATTTTCATCTAGACGTATATCATTGTCTACAATAGTGCGCCTCTATGTAATAGAATACTCCGATTAATTGTAATACAAACCACAATGATGTTTCTACATTCAAAACATGTTCTCTTTTCAAAAGCCTTGTATATTCATGCCATTTTACTATTGGTATCATTTAATTTTTAACTTCAACATGCATTTTGTGTAATCCAGAAGTATATTGGGAATTGAATTGTGCATTTTTACTGTCTACAGTAATGGACATTTGTATTACATAGCCAATGCCCTGTCTCCACTTTATGTATTCCATTACGCTGTTTATTAGTAGTACAGTATCTTAATAGTGTTTCTTCGCTGAAAAATTATACCTTCTTCAAGAGCCGTTTTTGCTCATATTATTTATTAGTAGCACAGTAGTGCGCTCTGTAATGTCATCCCAGTCCTTGGTTGGGGTTTGGCCGGAAGTAGGTCAATTCCGATGAGTAGGTGAAAATCCCGTATGGAGAATAACCCTGGTCGGGAGCCTTCTCAGAGGCGAGTAGTAGTATTAGTCAGTCACACTCCAACTTGCCCAAGTTCTGCAAAACTCCAGTCGACACTGCCTATGATATGGTGTCAGTGGTAGGCGTCTTAATGGACGTCGGCAGCATATATCAGCATCCACCAGTCGTCTCCGAGTGGTTTCTTTTGATACCACCGAATTCCCGGAAGGTGGCAAATGGCGCCGAATCAATGCTAGCAAAGTTGTTGGTGCGGAAATAGCCGATCTTATGATTGCACGATCCTCGTTCTCATTTGTGTTCCTGGGATTCCCTGACCCTCCGCGACAGTAGACTATCCCTTCCGTGATCCGATTGTGGCTCCTTTCTTCTGGGTGCATATATTTTTTTTTGTGACAGAATGTATTTTAAACTGGGAATGGGATCTCAGTTGCTGCTTTATTCTTGTTTAATGGTTTTAAAAAAGGTTGTTGAACATTAAGTTTAGATTTTAGCTGCCTTACCTTTTCTTTCCTTAGAGCAGAATTCAGTGGGAAAGCTTTTTGAATGCTTGCGTGAAGGGTTTTGAAGTGACGTTCGTCATTTCCTTTCTTTCCAACTCATACACCTTGCACAGCACAGTAAACGCACACATCTGTCATTTACCTGGGTAAAGAAGTAATTGGTTTCTCCTTCCGAATGAAAGTGTTCAGTTTTTTACTTTTTGCTTGAACACGCCATCATTAGAACAGACCTAGCTTAGTACCAATGAGTAAATCACACTATTCAATTTAGAAATACGTCTAATATACACACCAAAACATAACGTGCACAAACTCACTAGTATACAATCAACCATGAGATGAGGCTGACAATGGCAGCTGCGCGGGAGAAACAAACAGCTGTTGTCAGCGCCAACTCAGTAGAAGAATTAAGATTAGCAACCGGAGTGTTAACGCGATCTACCGAAAATGTCCCCGCTAGCTACTAGTAGCTCGCGATTGACTGTTTTGCAATCAATGAACTACATATACACAACTTTAAACCCTAAACTATGTAAACCAATTATTGATTTCTTTATAACTGGAAAAGTTCTTCAACTTTAATTCTTCTAATGGGCAGTATGCTGCCCATTAAACTACAACTTCTTTAAATACAACTTCTTAAGTGCAACTTCTTTAAACGATGATAAAAAAAATTGTCATAAATAAGTATGCTCTATTTGAAAACCTTTCGCTGTCATATGCCATACGAACATTTCCTCCCTTATAACCTATGTGTGGTTTTAATAAGTAACCTTGTCAGGACTTAGTATTCTGTGTGTCCTTTTTGGAAACATAAGTACAGTCTGTAATCCTTAACCTAAAGTATTCAGTCCTGAACTGGAACAGGGAGCGGAAGGTACGCTATGTTCTGATGTAACTGCTGGGCTGGCGAATAACTGCACGTGAAAGGGATTTGAAAATCCTCTTTTATTAAATCACTATTAAATACAAACTTCCCAACTCGGGAGAGATACAGAACGTAAAAGACCGCACTTGGGTCGAATTTAACAATCAAATAAATTTAAATAAATTAAAATAGAACTTAAGCTTTGCTTCGCAGAGCAATTCGCGGAGTTTGGCCTCTACCTAAATGGTGCGTAGCAAGATATACTAAATACTAACGCACTTTAATTTCTTTTACAATGCAATCACGTAGTAAGCACTATGGCTTATAAATTTAAACTGCTAGCGGGTCAGGCGAAGGTTGAGCGGCGTGACCGTGATCTGAGGCTAAGCTCTCACACACCGAGAGGTTTCTACCTCTGGCTTAAATAGTACTTGGCTACTTCAATAATTAGCATAAGCTGAAACCGCGCTCTTCTTCTGAAGGGAAATTGAAACAGAGAGGAGATAGACAGATTTAACTTAAAATAAAACTTGGTTAGTTTAACTAAAACCTTACATACTTCCCGCCAGAATTGCGATAGTTAAACTACTTTGGTCCAAACGGACCATGTTGAAACTCGCAATTCTAAAATACTCAAAATTTAACTGTTCTAAACTTAGGCCAACTCTTACAAGGCAATTAAGGCAATTATTGTTTGTTAAAAAATACAGGCGAAATATTCTTGAACAACAGTCTTCAACATCTTTCTTAAGAAGTCTTATTCTTCTAAAAAGTCTTACTCCTTCCAGCAAAATCTGGAAGGAAAACAATTTTAGTACGATATCATAACAGAGTAATTCTAGGTGGTACAAATCCTTATTTTTACCTTTGTAAATTCGCACACATACATTATCATTCAAGCACAAATAAATTCTTCCCCCAATGCTCTCTCACCGGTGTTGGATGCAAAGCAAACCGGCTTTGCGGGTTTTTCTGTGTTCGTTGTGTTCAACTCTTCCACCTACAATCGACTAACATTAGTTAGAACTTGACATACGAGACCTGAAAAAAACGCCCTATAACCAGCTAATCCTAAGGTTCTCACTAGCTTTATGTCTAACACTTTAAGTGTATTTGATGGAGAGCCTAATTAACACTTGCATTCTAACATACTCAATCTTTAACTTTTCATGCATACAAATTCGCAGTTTGCACACAACATTCACATTAATATTGCACTTAGCGTGCATTGCTAGCATAATACTATTATTTGTTACATTTCATAACACATTAACAATTTCATAGCAATCATGAAATGTAAATAGAGGTTAAATTTCTAAGCTTACAGCAAGTGCTTCCTATTCCATTTTCAAGGTACTTTCTTGAAATATCAAATTACATTGAAATAATAGTCCACAGACTAAATCGTGTTTTTCAATTTTCCCGATTTTCATTCTAGACATTTTACAAGTCTTTCGACAAAGCGTCATGCAAAATCATTTCGTTAACATTTTCTTTTCAGCAATTCATTGCTTTTACAAAATTAATCTATTTACAAACATTAAGTGATTTTAAATCTTTAAGAATTACAAATTCTTTTAACAAAACATTTTACTTTCAATATGAGAACTTATCGCCCACTTGGCGTAAACGTCAACCTCGCTTGAGGTAAAATCGACCCTGCAACTTGCAGTATACTCAAAAATTAACTAAACTTTTGAATACGAAATTGTACTTATCTTATTATGATCGTCCATCCTTTTCTTGGCCCAATCTTTAAAACTTCAGTAAGTTGTAGCTTGGTTCAGTTTCCTCGTTTTTCGTTGTTGTTCTTTCGGAGCCTGTTCATCTTTTTTCCTTTTGAAATTCTGTCGTTGTATCTTTGGCAATTTTCGTTGTAGAGGAGGTTCCTCCGCTGGACGTTTGGTGGAGTGGGCCCTTCTCTCCTGGTTCCTTGTTCGTTGCTTGTCCTGGTTCCTGCTGTATTCGGGAAGTTGATTCTCAGGCTGGAATCGACGTTTCTTGCTTCTCAGGCACCTGTCCGATGATTCCACAGTTCTTTTGGATACATTGGGCTTTCCTTGCCCGTTCTGCTTTCTTCTCTTGGTACGCTCGTAAGTCCGTTCGTCGCTCTGGTCACCTGCATCGTGAGACTTTCTTTTGAAACCACATTTTTGGTTCTTATTTCTAGTTTGTTGAGGGGGAGCTTTCTTTTTCTGACTTTTCGATGCCGTTGTAGCTGGTTCCTGCTGTATTCGCTGAAGTACATCTTCCTGGCTAGTCGATCGCCTCGGATCCTGAAACAAATCTTTAAGTATTGGCATTTTATTTCTATTATAATATGGTTTGATTTGATCCACATTCGCTGTCACTGTATGACCATCATTTCTTTTTAATATAACCACTGCCCCCGTAATTTGTTCAATTGTGAACGGGCCTTCAAAACGCGGAAAGAATTTCCCCACCTTTTCTTCTGGGGCATTTGACAAGTTATGCCTCATTTTCAATACTTCATCTCCCACATTGTACTTGACCTCTCTTCTTCTTAGGTCATAGTACAATTTCTGTTTTCTTTGGGCCATTTCTATATTTTCCGTCGCTTCCCGTATTAACTTTTGTATATCACTCATTTTAAATTCTTCTGCCCTTTCCTGTACAAAGAATAGCTTGTCCAAGGGGGTTAAAATTTTTCGTCCCAGAAACAGTTCAGCGGGAGTTTTTTGTGTAGTATCGTGTTTGGCGGTCCTAAGGGCAAATGCAAATTCATTTATATGGCTATCCCAGGTAGAGTGATAGTTTTTCACATAACTACGAATTATTTTCACTACATTTCTATTCACCCGTTCCGCTATGTTTGACTGCGGACGATACGGGACCATCTTTAGATGACGTATGCCCAGTTTTGCACACATTTCCTCAAACATTTTACTAACAAACTGAGGACCATTGTCTGAAATAACTTTTAGGGGCGCCCCGTATTTTAAAATATACTTATTTAGAATTGAATCTACTACAATTTTTGCAGACGCGCGTTTTAACGGAATTAACTCTAACCATTTGCTAAAATGATCCACTATAACTAAAAGATATCGGCTTTTATTAACTTTACTTCGAGGGTAAGGTCCAAGTAAATCGATGCCTATTATTTGATTTGGGAATTCTGATTTAATACTATTTAGGAACCCGGCCGGGCGGAAATTAACATAATTATTTAATTGACATGTTGGGCACGACTGGACATACGCCCTAGTAAACTTTTGCAGTTCTGGAAAGAAAACTGCCTCGCGAACTCTCTGAACAGTTTTTCTTATACCTAAATGAGCCGAAATGGCACAATCATGCAACTCTTCTAATACATTCAACCTCATGCTAGCTGGGATAACCGGTCTATATTCATGATTCTCATTAGTAGCTTTCGTATAGAATAACAGTCCGTCAATTAATTCGTAATTTTCGGCCCTATTTCTTATCGGCACAATATCCGGATGATTGAAATTCTCAGGGTCGGCCAAATAATTGTATATATTTTTGAACTCCGGATCTTTTTTGAGTTCGGCTATTACTGTTTCACGAGAATCTAATACTTTGGATGTTAACATGGCTATCTTAATTACACTTCCATTTTCATCTAAGTTAATTCTGCTTAAAGCATCTGCCACAACATTTTCCTTTCCCGGCGTATGTTTAATTATTAGGTTATATTCCTGTAATTTGAGAGCCCACCTTATTAATCTGGGTGATAAATTTTTTCCAGAATAGAGTCTAGTGACCGCCGCGTGGTCGGTATATACAGTTACTGGAGAACTTCCAAAGAACACACGAAATTTCTGTACTGATGCTAACACTGCGAGAGTTTCTCTCTCTGTTGCGGAATAGTTTCTTTGGGTTTCATTTAATGTTCGGCTGAAAAAAGCCACGGGCTGACCATTTTGGGAAAGCACTGCACCAATCGCGAAATCTGAAGCGTCCGCTGAAATCTCTAATCCTTTATCCCCTTCTGGAAATTTTAAGACGGGAGCTTGAGTCAATGCGTCTTTCAATTTTTGAAACGCCAAGTTGGCTTCTGCTGACCACGAAAACCTAGCTTTTTTTCTTTTCAACTTTAGCAGTGGCTCAGCTATTTTTGCAAAGTCTTTAATGAAAGCCCGGTAATATGAACACATCCCGAGAAACGACGATAATTTCTTCGCTGTTTTAGGAACAGGATAATTTCTAATGGCTACTATTTTTGACTGATCCGTTTCGATTCCCTTTTGGGAAATTTTAAATCCTAAATAACGTAACTCTTTTGCGGCAAATTTACATTTAGACGCATTTATCTTTAAACCAGCTTCGTTTAACAATGAAAATACTTTTCTTAAATCTTGTAAGTGTTGTTCTAGAGTACTACTCGTAATTATAATATCGTCTAAATATATGAAAGTGCTTTTACCAAGGACTGGTCTTAAGACGATGTCCATACATCTTTGGAACGTTGCCGGCGCGCCGGATAATCCGAACGGCATTCTAAGAAATGCGTACGTACCAGATTTCGTTATGAACGCGGTTTTGTGTACGTCCTCGGGTTTTACCCCAATCTGAAAATAGCCACTCGTAAGATCTAATGTAGTCATGTATTTTGTAGACGAAATATTTCGAATAATTTCTTCAATTATCGGCAACGGATATACAGGATATTTTGTAACTGAATTTAACTTGCGATAATCTATAGCAAAACGCCACCGCTTCGGGTGCGTAATCGGGTAATCATTATTCTTTTTACATAAAACCACCGGACTCGCATATGCACTCGAAATAGGAGTTATTATTTTATTTTTTAACATTTCATTAATATGATGTTCAATTATTTCTTCTTTGATCCTATCATATCTATATGGCTTTTGCCTAACTGGCTGAGCGTCCCCCGTGTCAATGTCGTGGTTCACCACCTGTGTAAAACACGGTACATCACTAAATAAATTCGAAAAAGTACTTACCAGTCCTTGGATTTTCTCTTTTTCTTCTGCTTGTAAATGTTGCAAGTCCAGCTGCGGGGGATTATCATTCTTCGTTTCTATTGGTTTCATATTTAACGTCAACTCTCCCCCTTTAAAATCAATTTTTGCTTCTGCCAAACTAAAAAAGTCCACACCTAGAATAATACAAGTTTGCAGGTTACGCACAATATAAAACAGGATTCTTACCTGTTCGTTGTTGATACGCACGAACAATGGTACTTTTCCTAAACAGCTACATTTTTCTCCTTGGGCCGCTATGACATCCGTGTCTCTTGCACTAAAAATTCTGTAACGACGAAAGTGCTTTTTAAAGAATCTTTCCGATACGAAGCTGCTTTGGGCTCCTGTATCCAAGTGGGCTGTCACCGGTATGTTGTTAATTAGAACTTCAATCTTCGGTAAACTCAAATTCTTCACGACCACGGTGTTTAAATTGATTTTGGAAGGGTTTTGCTCTGCTTCGGACTTCTTCACCTTCCTTGAAGAAATCCGTCTTAGTTTAAATTCTTCTTATTTTGATTGCCCTCGGAATCTTTGCTTGTTCTTCTATTAAATTCCCTTCGTTCGCCGCTCGCTTTAGGAGACACATCTTTTTTCGGCCATTGCTTCGCCTTATTCCCGTAACTTTGATTTTGCTTCTGCTGGGGTCTTGGCGAACTCCACTGACTTCATCGCTTAAATTGGCGTCGTCGCTCGTTGTCGGCTGTTCTTCGGCTCTCAAATTGTACCGCGAGCTCAAATACTCTGTCTAATGTTGTTGGATTTCTTAGCTCGATGAAATCTTGAACTTGGGGCAGTAGCCTATGAAGTATAACTTGAATAATTTCAGGATCCGGGCGACTTCCATACAAAAGCTTGAAAACTTGAATTTTCCTCAAAATAAAATTAGACAAATCTTCTATTCTTTCTTGATATCGACTAAAGAGTTCAGCTTCCAATCTGGCTCGATCTCGCACTACAGGAAATGCTTTCATCAAGGAATTCTTGAAATTTTCATACGTGTATGTGGGGCTTCCTGGTTCCCCCAAGAGATTCTTTCCGATGCACTTGAACCAACTTAGCGCTTGGCCCTTCAAAGCGCTGGTAGCAAGAGCGACTTTCTGAAATTCGTGGACTGGATATAGCATGAAGTGGGAGTCTAGCTTTTCCAGGAAATTGATTACGGCTGTCTTGCCGTCAAAACTTGCCGCTGGCTTCATGGCTGCTCGCATGGTTTGTACGATGTAGCCGAATCCTTCTATGCCAGGAGGTGCTATCTCAGGATTCTGGACAGGTACAGCATGTATCTCAGGTTCGTCTTCTTGTTGTTGAGGCCATCCTCTTCTTTTGGATCGGGCGTCACTGTCAGGACTTAGTATTCTGTGTGTCATCTTTGAGAACATTGTAAATTCTGTAAAGTGTTCTTAACCTCCAATAGTCAGTCCTGAACTGTAACAGGGAGCGGAAGGTGAAACATAAGTACAGTCTGTAATCCTTAACCTAAAGTATTCAGTCCTGAACTGGAACAGGGAGCGGAAGGTACGCTATGTTCTGATGTAACTGCTGGGCTGGCGAATAACTGCACGTGAAAGGGATTTGAAATCCTCTTTTATTCAATCACTATTAAATACAAACTTCCCAACTCGGGAGAGATACAGAACGTAAAAGACCGCACTTGGGTCGAATTTTACAATCAAATAAATTTAAATAAATTAAAATAGAACTTAAGCTTTGCTTCGCAGAGCAATTCGCGGAGTTTGGCCTCTACCTAAATGGTGCGTAGCAAGATATACTAAATACTAACGCACTTTAATTTGTTTTACAATGCAATCACGTAGTAAGCACTATGGCTTATAAATTTAAACTGCTAGCGGGTCAGGCGAAGGTTGAGCGGCGTGACCGTGATCTGAGGCTAAGCTCTCACACACCGAGAGGTTTCTACCTCTGGCTTAAATAGTACTTGGCTGTACTTCAATAATTAGCATAAGCTGAAACCGCGCGCTTCTTCTGACGGGAAGTTGAAACAGAGAGGAGATAGACAGATTTAACTTGAAATAAAACTTGGTTAGTTTAACTAAAACCTTACAACCTAAGTAACTATCAGGTATTCTGAATTCAAGCCTTTTTTTCTGTTTTTGTTTCGTTTAACGAAAGATAAGAGATTTTCATTAGACTGATCTTTAATGGGTTTGGTATTAAATCCAGAATATATTATATAAATTGTTCTTGGATACTGCGTTATATTGCGTGAACTTCTAAAAAAATCATATGCATGGGAAAAACAGAATACAAGCCCCCCACCCCACCCCCGAGTGTGAAGGCTTTTTACCGGAAACCGCATTAAAAATAATCGTGTATACTCGATTGGTCTTTCGCAAAAACGGCAAGTATTTTGACTCAAACTGCTTGAAAAGCGGACGCCCTCACATGTGAAAAAAATTAGTTATTCTCACCTCCCTTGAATTTAGCGAGCGAAATTAGCTTTTCTCCCTATGGTATCTTCGGAAAACGCGTTTGCCAGAATGATATTTTAGCTCGTATTTGGCTATTTTATAGTTTTGATACTAACATATACTCTATATACATTACTCGTAACTTAATCAGGATATGAGCCGAATGCAGAAATATAGTCAATATGCATCATTAATAGAAACTACGTAATATGTTTTAAATTTTGAGTTTCTTTAAGAAATTTCTTCGATACTGGTGAAAAATTAATCTTACATTCTTTAACGACATTTTCAATGAAAATACTTTTAAATATACATAGTCAAAGGAAATATGTAAGAACTTTTTCCCCTTGCATTTCAGTTTTTCGAATATATATTATACGCAACATATTTTAATATGATGTTTTAATTTAATTTTCCTATATTTTAAGTTTATTTCAGATTTAACTATTAGATTTAAATAATTCTTTATATTGCATTGTAAATTTATTAATAATTAATTATTCATCATATCGTTTTCGATAACAATTTAAGAAATTATTTTGGGTAAAAATTTTTATTATTAATAATTAACAAAACGGAGTCAGATGAATTCTAAAATCGATATCTGCTAGTAAATATGTTCATTGGCAATTTAAGAATAGCTGAACTTGTTCACTGACTCCCCCCCTTAGCAAACAATTCTTATAAAAGTTCTATCAGCGAACAAGCAATGTTATATGCTGTACGTCAAGGCTCCATTCTTAATTAAATGAGCAGTAAGCACGGGTAGCCCTGCGCTCAAAGGGTACCGCCATGACGTAATAGAACAATAGATGACGTAAGGGAACAAAAGATAAACCCCAGGGGGCCGCATTTGATGTGCCGCCTCTGCCATCTTGGATCACGTGACAACTGGAAGCCGCCATGTTGGATCTACCCGGAAGTGAAGCGTTGGAATGACGTCATCAGTTTTGTTTTTATTGTATGGCAACGATATTATGCTTTCAAAGTTTGTATTTTTGTGGCAATCATTTTATATTTTTAAAGGTTTTATTTTTTGTGGCAACGCAATTTTTTTTCGGTTTTGTGGCAAAGATTTCATAAACTCATGTTTGGAATGACATCACTTTTAATTTATTATTTTAAATACCTGATTAATTGCTTTTAATTATTTACCCTTTTTAATTAAGTGATATAGTTTATACGTGATTATTTTTAATTATTAATCATCATTTTTAATAAATTAGTGGGTCATTAATTTTAATTAGTACCTTTAATTAATTTTTTATTGAATTTAACATCATTTCCCCTGATTTTTAAAAAGTACCCCCACGGATAAGATTCAAACCCGCCATCTCTTCCATGGGAGACCTGAGCTTTAACCACAAGGCCAGCTTCAGTCCCTCCGAACTTGTTATTTCACCTTGTCCTCCCTCTTTTTCCATTTGACCTTGTACAGAGGAAACCGCCATGATGTCACTAGGTTGAAGGATAGCGCATGCGCGAACCTCACTTTTAGCTTCCTAATCCATTACTTTATACTTTGCTGCTTTAAATATAAAATTTTCCCCCAGTTTAAAATTTTTCTTTGTTTATTAGGATAATTTTCATTGTTTGCCTTTTTTTTTCCTTCTTGTTCTTATTAAATTAAATTTATACGTTTTGCTTTTGCAAATGTAAACTCTACTGTCGCAAATTAATGTTTCCACAATTTTATATCCGTAGAAGTAAATTTATTTTTACATTTTCTTTCCACTTTTTATTTTGCAAATTTTTTTTCCAAATTTAATTCTTTTCATATTTTTACTTTAAAAACTTCTTTACGTTTAACCTTTTTGATTTTTACAAAAGTAATATTTATTTTTACTAGTTTAATTTTTTCCCTTTTCGCTTTTTATTTTAAAGAAGTTGTTACTACATTTTTCATTTTGTTTTCAAAAAAGTAATATTTATTTTCACAATTTTTTCCAATTCTCTGTTCTCACAAATGCAGTTTTCCCCCTTATGTATTTTATTTCCAAAAGTAAATTTAAATTTTTTCTTTTCACATATTTTTTTATACATGTAATTTTTTTCTATTCTTTAAAATTTTTTCTTGTTATGTTTTTATTTTACTCATAACTTCTTTCCCTTGTTTTAAACACTTATTGATGTTACATCTCCATTTCCCTCTGGAGGATTTTATGGATAACATTTTCTGGAAATTTAAGCAGTATTCTTCTATGCAGTTTAAATGAATATTACATTTCTTACTTTTCATACTACTAAATAGGAGATACTCAGAACTTTTCCTTCTAATCTATTGTACTAATTACTAATGACTGTACTAACTTTATGAAATACTACACGCAAAACATTACGAATTCTCTTTTACACGACTTACTTTTGTTCAAAAGATTCACCAAACTGTGTCTGACAAACGTAAATTTTACACTTTGCATTTCCACATTGTTCCTCAGATTAAACTTCCATCCTGCTTTTAAAATATATTCATGTTGCATTTCTGATTCCTTTTCCCTAAAATTAAATACAGACTTATACACGTTTCTTTATTGTAAGACCTATTGACTTTGAAGAAATCCTATAAGGAGTAATAAATATTTTATGTCATACAGTTCGCTCAAACCAATGCAATCATTTCTACCCAGTTTAGTTCAGTTACGTACCAAAAGTATTTCATTTCTTATTATTTTACTCAGCAGACATTTACATGAATATGCTCAGAACACTCTTTTTTTATTCAGCAGAAGGATTCCTTTACATTACTAACCCATATTAAGGTTTTTAAACACTTTAAAAATATCTTGGATTTTATTGTGCACATCTTACCTAAAACCACTAAACATTTTCTAAATCTTGATTTTCTTATTGTGAAAAAACATCACTTGGATTCTTAACATGATGTTACCTATCTACCACAGAACCTCATAAGCGCTACTATATTTGAACCTATGACAGCCTTAATTTCTTAACAGGATACGCGAGATAGTATTATTTTTAACTATAATACACATGGAACTAATATTCAGGCATGGAAATTAAACTTTGTCGCTTTTTTTCCAACTTCAAATATAAAAACTTCTCAACTTGGATTACTTTTCAAAGCAGAAAGTATGATTATTATTTTTTTCCTGAGTCTCATAGCTTTTTTAACTAAAAGATACCCATATTTCACACTGACAATATTTTATTTAGCACTGAACTCCTACAGTCTTTTGAGAATGAAATTTAATTTATCATACCTGACATATAAACTCCTACGTAGTTATGATACATTACACGAAATATTGAGTAGAGTTCCAAATAATGTTCCAACATAGTAATTAACTTAAAAGATTTAACACAGTCATTTTAAGATAGAAATTTCAAATTGACATTATTTTTTTAACACTGAGCTCTTGCAGCTCTTTGAGAACATTTAAATTATCATGGATAGTAAATAAAATTATGCATAACCATCATACATAACATATAATATTGACATGACTTCCCAATAACAATCCAACTTAACGCTTAAAAGGAAAAAATATACCTTTTTGAAAATATTCTCATGTTGTGTAATAAAAATGAAAGCATGGCTCCGGTTCAGCCAATGCAGTACAAGTGTTTTAAGTAAGTAAAAGTTTCTAAACTGAGTTTTTTGTTACATACGAAATGCATTGAAAAAGCGAAAATTAGTAATATATTAGCACTGGAGTAGGAAACAAATTTTCAAAGATAAGTGGTATGAAAATTAATCAAAAAAGTATAACATGTGCAAATATGTCTTCGTTATAAGTTATGAATTGTTTCATTTTGGTAGAATGAAGTCAGAAAGTAAGAATCTGGTAATGAAACATTTCAGCCTTTAATTTTTAAAAAAAATCTAATAACACATGTGTGCGTTAGTAAAATTCATCTTGAAAAATGAGCAGTCAGGGGAAAACATGACTTTCTTCTCATATACACTTGATATGTAGTACAGCAAGTTAAAATATAATTCTGGTTAACTCAGGTTCATCAATGCAATACATTAGTTAAGTATGGTTAATTGTTCATTGCAAATATGATAAAGAAGAAACGTTTGAGTCAAAGAGAAAAATGTTTACAAAACAATGATTCTTATTTTCCTTATAATTTAAATCAAAGCGTTGATGTTTCTTATGAAGATGAGGTATTCTAGTTTTAATCTTTTTGCTTTTAGTTCTTTTAAGAGAGAAATAGACTTCACGAGGAAAATCTTTGACAATGCATGTCAGTGATCGTGGTGACTTAGAGCAAACACTCAAAGTCTGTATGAGGTGGGCTAAAAGTCTGCATTATCTTCATGCGAATACATCAGTGTCAGAGAAATTTAATCTATCCTTGTAGTATACTAAGATAAAATTCCATTTGTTTCCTAAATTTCTGATTCTGGGTGGTAATGTTGTTGAAGTTAAACCTTCGAAACGTGTAACAAAATTATTAAATCAAACAATATAACTAATTGGTATAAATTTTGTTCCCAAGTCTTTACAAGGCGATGTAAAAGATAAATGGGAAAATACTTGAAAATTCAATGATATGCAGTGGCAGTAATGTAAAAAGTGGTAATATTCAAAGTGTTCAAAAAGTTGTCGATAAGGTTAATTATTCAAAGTATTAACACTGGTAACTTCACAAAAGCGGTTTATGAAAACACAATAGCATCAGAGTCAACCGAAAATAATTTCGGTCAAAACTGAAAATTTTATGCTAAAAATTTACTTGGGATACAGGAAAAGAAACATTAAAGGCTTCAAAATGAAGATACTCATGTAAACTTTCCGAAATGAAATGAACAGTATTTCAGGAAATATTCACTTTACTTCTAATTTCTTTGTAATTTTGTTAAATCATATGTAATGAACATCTGTGAGACAAGAAATGTGCATTTGGATGCGAAAAATAACAAACATATAGCTATCTGGCAAAGAATCAAATTTCATTGTAAATGTAATGGTATGAGAAGTAGAAAAAATAGTAATGAACTACTAAATTCGGTTAATTTTCATCAAAAACGCATTAAAAATTCTTCACAGTGATAAAATATTACTTAAATTCTCTAACTTCATGACTTCCCTCAGACATTGGGAAGCCCAACGGCTGTCTGAGCATTTAATGGGTTACTTCAAAGATATTAAAAAAATAACGTTTGGGGAAAATATGGATATTTTCAAGTCAAAATGTTCTCTTTTGTTCTTTCGTTATTATAATTGTAAACAAAAAATGCAAAAATTAAATTTTAATTTCTAAAAATGAAATCTCAGGAAAATCTCAGGATAAATCTCAGGAAAAACAGTAAATTAACCCGAAATGCTATTTTAAAGTCTATGTAAATGGAAAACAGTGATCGTAATGTATTTGAAAACAATCATAGTTCATATACAGGGCATTATAATTTTGATACCGATCTATGAATTCGTGAAAATCAGGGGAAAGAAATAATTTATCACGTTCGCCTGCTTATGGTATATTCTCTCTTCATTTTAATCTTTTTGCTTTTGAGTTGTATTATTTCTGAAGTTGTAATATTTCTGAATCTGAAGCTTTAAAACACAAAAATCACTCTGATGTATCAACTTGTGCCTGAATGTAGAATACAACCATCAAAACGGAAGATTGTAGTATATGTAAATATACTACAGACAAAATAAAATTGAAAATACTTCATTATTTTTCATGCCCTGTTCATGAAACATGATAACGTTCTTATTCCTGACTTATCACGTTCGGAACATTTTCAAAAAAAAAAAAAATTCATTTCTTATTCATGTTTTGCATACTCAAATTCTAGTTTTGTTTTAAATCTGACATTTTCTTATTGCATTTTATATTTCACAATTACGGTTTGGCTTGGAAAAAAGTTTTTCTATGGATATGGCAGACCTCTCCTATATGTCTGCGACTGTTCTAATAAATTAACATTACCCACTAGTGTTAATAAAATCCCTAGTTATACAGGAATTACCTTGAACTGCTTAATCTAAAACGAAAAGTGTACCCTATATGCAAAAATAGAGAAAGTTTACCAAAGAAAGTTCTCCGCGAATGCATTTTTTATCTTGGTCTTTATTTGTTTTTCTGTTTTTATCACTAAGTTCACTGTATACCCATCTTTTATCTAATTTGTAAAGTACTCCTGTTTGAATGCTTGCATTTGAATACTTTTTAACTGATTTTAAAGTACATATATATTTTGATCAATGCTTGGGAAAATGAGGACTACTAACACCAAACGGTTCCCAGTACTGTATGTTTTCTTCATCCTTTTTTCTTAAGAATACAGCAGTTTAAAAGAGAAATGTGTTTCGTACTATGTGAATTGAGCTTTATTTACTTATTACCTGTTATGCTTATGATAAATAAAATATTATATATGTGCAGAGAATTGTGTGGCTCCAATGTTTAATTAAAATAATGCTTTTTTTGAAAGTGTGGTTTTTATGTTAAGTCATACTAAACTGCATTAAAATTTTTAAAGTTGATTAGTATAGTAGATCATTATATGGCGTTTCTGTCAATATAAGATATTTGCGCGTGATTCTATTTGCTATCTATGAGAAGTTAAATGTCAAAAAAGCTGTAAGAGTTCACTATTAAACAATGTCAATTTTGAAATGCGTACCTAACTTAGAATGTGCTAAAACTTTTAAGCGTTATGTTGGATTATTATTTGGGAAGTCATGTCAATATTATATGTTATGTATGATGGCTATGCATAATTTTATTTACTATGTCAGGACTTAGTATTCTGTGCGTGTTCTTGGAGAACATGGTAAAGTCTGTAATAGGGTTCTTCTTCTCAAGTCCTGAACTGGAACAGTGAGCTGATGAAATGTTAGCTTTGTTCTGATGTAGGTACTAGCTGGAAAATGACTGCACGTGAAAGGGATTTAAAATCCTCTTTTATTAAATCACTATTATTTACACACTTCCCAACTCGGGAGAGATACAGAAAGTAAAAGACCGCACTTGGGTCGAACTTAACAATCAAATAATATTTAACTAAATTTAAATAGAACTTAAATCAAACTTTGCTTCGCGGAGCAATTCGCGAAAGTTGGCCTCTACCTAAATGGTGCATAGCAAGATATACTAATACTAGCGCACTTCAAATTGCTTCAATATGCAATTACGTAGCAAGCACTATGGCTTATAAATTTTAACTGCTAGCTGGTCAGACGAACGTCGAGCAGAGTGTCCGTGATCTGAGACTAAAGCTCTCTCACACTGAGAGGTTTCTACCTCTGGTTTAAATAGTACTTGGTTGTACTTCAAAATTAGCATACGCTGAAAACGCGCGCTTCTTCTGACGGGAAGTTGAAACAGAGAGGAGATACAAAGATTTAAATTAAAATAAAACTTGGTTAGTTTAACATAAAACCTTACATACTTCCCGCCAGAATTGCGATAGTTTAACTACTTTGGTCCAAACGGACCATGTTGAAACTCGCAATTCTAAAATAGTGAAATTTCACTATTCTAACTTAGGCCAACTCTTACAAGGCAATATCTGTTTGTGAAACAAGTTTACAGACGAAGTATTCTTGAACAACAGTCTTCAACATTTTTTCTTAACCAGTCCTATTCTTCCAACAAGTTTTACTCCTTCCAGCAAAATCTGGAAGGAAAATAATTTTAGTACGACATCATAACAGAGTAATTCTAGGTGGTACAAATCCTTATTTTTACCTGTGTAAATTCGCACACACACACATTATCATTCAAGCACAATTAAATTCTTCCCCCAATGCTCTCTCACCGGTGTTGGATGCAAAGCAAACCGCCATTGCGGGTTTTCTGTGTTCGGGGGTGTTCAACTCTTCCACCTACGATCGACTAACATTAGTTAGAACTTGACATACGAGACCTGAAAAAACGCCCTATAACCAGCTAATCCTAAGGTTCTCACTAGCTTTATGTCTAACACTTTAAGTGTATTTGGTGGAGAGCCTAATTAACACTTGCATTCTAAAATTACTCAATCTTTAACTTTTCATGCATACAATTCGCAGTTTGCACACAACATTCACATTGATATTGCACTTAACGTGCATTGCTAGCATAATATTATTTGTTACATTTCATAACACATTAACAATTTCATAGCAATCATGAAATACAAATATAGGTTAAATTTCTAAGCTTACAGCAAGTGCTTCCTATTCCTTTTTCAAGGTACTTTCTTGAAATATCAAATTACATTGAATTAATAGTCCACAGACTAAATCGTGTTCTTCAATTTTCCGATTTTTCATACTAGACATTTTACAAGTCTTTCGACAAAGCGTCATACAAAATCATTTAGTTAACATATTTCTTTTCAGCAATTCATTGCTTTTACAAAATTAATCTATTTACAACCATTAAGTGATTTTAAATCTTTAAGAATTACAAATATTTTTTTTAACAAAAACCTTTTTCTTTCAATATGAGAACTTATCGCCCACTTGGCGTAAAACTCAACCTCGCTTGAGGTAAAATCGGCCCTGCAACTTGCAGTACACTCAAAAATTAACTAAACTTTTGAATACGAAATTCTACTTATCTTATTGTGATCGTCCATCCTTTTCTTGGCCCAGTCCTTAAAAGTTGAGTAAGTTGTAGCTTGGTTCAGTTTCCTCGTTTTGGGTTGTTGTTCTTTCGGAGCCTGCTCATCTCTTTTCCTTTTGAAATTCCGTCGTTGTATGCTCGGAAATTTCCCTTGAAGAGGAGGTTCCTCCGATGGACGTTTGATGGACTGGGCCCTTCTCTCCTGGGCCCTTGTTCGTTGCTTGTCCTGGTTCCTGCTGTATTCGGGAAGTTGATTCTCAGGCTGCAATCGACGTTTCTTGCTTCTCAGGCGCCTGTCCGATGATTCCGCAGTTCTTTTGGATACATTGGGCTTTCCTTGCCCATTCTGCTTTCTTCTCTTGGTACGCTCGTAGGTCCGTTCGTAGCTCTGGTCACCTGCATCGTGAGACTTTCTTTTGAAACCACATTTTTGGTTCTTATTTCTAGTTTGTTGAGGGGGAGCTTTCTTTTTCTGACTTTTCGATGCCGTTGTAGCTGGTTCCTGCTGTTTTTGCTGAAGTACATCTTACTGGCTAGTCGATTGCCTCGGATCCTGAAACAAATCTTTAAATATTGGCATTTTATTTCCATTATAGTATGGCTTGATTTGGTCCACATTCGCTGTCACTGTGTTACCATCATTTCTTTTTAATATAACCACTGCCCCTGTCATTTTTTCTATTATAAACGGGCCTTCAAAACGCGGAAAGAATTTCTCCACCTTTTCTTCTGGGGCATTTGACAAGTTATGCTTAATTTTTAGCACTTCATCTTTCACATTGTACTTGACCTCTCTTCTTTTTAGGTCATAATATAATTTTTGTTTTCTCTGGGCCGTTTCTATATTTCCCGTCGCTTCCCGTATCAACTTTTGTATATCACTTATTTTAAATTCTTCTGCCCTTTCCTGGACAAAGAAAAGTTTGTCTAAGGGGGTCAAAATTTTTCTTCCAAGAAACAGTTCAGCGGGAGTTTTTTGTGTAGTATCGTGTTTGGCGGTCCTAAGGGCAAATGTAAATTCATTTATATGGCTATCCCAGGTAGAGTGATAGTTTTTCACATAACTTCGAATTATTTTCACTACATTTCTATTAACCCGTTCCTCTATGTTTGACTACGGACCATACGGGACCATCTTTAGATGACGTATGCCCAGTTTTGCACACATTTCCTCTAA
>KK117557.1:67927-80184 GCA_000611955.2 Stegodyphus mimosarum | reverse complement strand
AAATGTTAGCTTTGTTCTGATGTAGGTACTAGCTGGAAAATGACTGCACGTGAAAGGGATTTAAAATCCTCTTTTATTAAATCACTATTATTTACACACTTTCCAACTCGGGAGAGATACAGAAAGTAAAAGACCGCACTTGGGTCGAACTTAACAATCAAATAATATTTAACTAAATTTAAATAGAACTTAAATCAAACTTTGCTTCGCAGAGCAATTCGCGGAAGTTGGCCTCTCACTAAATGGTGCGTAGCAAGATATACTAATACTAGCGCACTTCAAATTGCTTCAATATGCAATTACGTACCAAGCACTATGGCTTATAAATTTTAACTGCTAGCGGGTCAGACGAACGTTGAGCAGAGTGTCCGTGATCTGAGACTGAAGCTCTCTCACACTGAGAGGTTTCTACCTCTGGTTTAAATAGTACTTGGCTGTACTTCAAAATTAGCATACGCTGAAAACGCGCCCTTCTTCTGACGGGAAGTTGAAACAGAGAGGAGATAGAAAGATTTAAATTAAAATAAAACTTGGTTAGTTTAACATAAAACCTTACAACTATCAATGAGAATTTAAATGTTCTCAAAGAGCTGCAAGAGCTCAGTGTTAAAAAATAATGTCAATTTGAAATTTCTATCTTAAAATGACTGTGTTAAATCTTTTAATTACTATGCTGGACCATTATTTGGAATTCTACTCAATATTTCGTGTAATGTAACATAACTACGTAGGAGTTTATATGCCAGGTATGATAAATTGTATTTCGTTCTCAAAAAGCTGTAACTGTTCAGTGCTCAATAAATTATTGTCAATGTGAAATATGGGTATCTTTTAGTTAAGTTACAATGAATACCTTAAGAGGCTATGAGACTCAGCAAAATATAATGATCATATTTACTGGTTGAAAAAAAATATTCCATGTTAAGAAATTTTTATACTCCAAATTGGGAAAAAAGGCGACAAAGTTTCATTTCCATGGCTGAATATTAATTCTATGTGTAATTATAGTTAAAAATAATAATATCTTGTGTATCTTGTTAAGAACGTCAAGGCTGTGGTAAGTTCGAATATAGTAGCATTTATGAGGTTCTGTGGTAGATGGATGACATCATGTTAAGAATTCAAATGATGTTTTCACAATAAGAAAATTAAGGTTTAGAAAATGTTTAGCGGTTTTAGGTAGGATGTGCACAATAAAATCCAAGATATTTTGTAAAGTGTTTAAAAACCTTAATATGGTTAGTAATATAAAGGAATCCTTCTGCTGAATAAAAAAAAGGAGTGTTCTGAGTATATTCATGTAAATGTCTGTAGAGTAAAATAATAACAAATGAAATACTTTTGGTACGTAACTGAACTAAACTGGGTAGAAATGACATATGTACCGGTTTGAGAGAACTTTATGAGATGAAAAATTTATTACTCCTTATAGAATTTCTTCAAAGTCAGTTGGTCTTACAGTAAAGAAATCTTGTGTAAGTCTGTACCTATTTATTGAGAAAAGGAACCAGAAATGCACCGTGAGTATATTTTATAAGCAGGATAAAAGTTAAACTGAGGATAAATGGGGAAATGCAAAGTATAAAATTTAATTTGCCAGGCACAGTTTGGTGAATCCTTTGAATAAAAGTAAGACGTGTAAAAGAGAATTCGTAATGTTTTGCGTAGTATTTGATAAAGTTAGTGCAGTCATTAGTAATTAGTACAATAGATTAGAAGGAAAACTTCTGAGTATCTCCTATTTAGTAGTATGAAAAGTAAGAAATGTAGTATTTTATTAAAACTGCATAGAAGAATACTATTTAAAGTTCCAGAAAATATTATCAATGAAGACCTCCAGAGGGAAATGGAGATGTAATATCAATAAGTATTTAGAACAAGGGAAAAAAGTTAAGAGTAAAATATATAAAAAAAAGGAACAAGAAAAAATTTTAAAGAATAGAAAAAAATGACATTTATAAAAACGAAAAAAGGAAAAAAAATTGAATTTACTTTTGGAAGTAAAATACATAAGGGGGGAAAACTACATTTGTGGAAACAGAGACGTGGAAAAAATTGTGAAAATAAATATTACTCTTTTGAAAACAAAATTAAAAATGTAGTAACAACTTCTTTAAAATAAAAAGCGAAAGGGAAAAATTAAACTTCTAAAAATAAATATTACTTTTGTCAAAAAAAAAGTTAAACGTAAAAATGTTTTTAAAGTAAAAATATGAAAAGGAATAAATCTGGAAAAAAGAAACTTTTGCAAAATAAAGAAGTGAAAAGAAAATGTAAAAATAAATTTTCTTCAACGGATATAAAATTGTGGAAACATTAATTTTACAGTAAAGTTTACATTTGCAAAAGCAAAACGTATAAATTTAATTTAGTAAGAACAAGAAGAAAAAAAAGGAAAACAATGAAAAATATCCTAATAATAAAGCAAAAAAATTAAACTGTGGGAAAATCTTATATTTAGAGCAGCAAAGAATAAAGTAATGGATTAGAAAGCTAAACGTGAGGTTCACGCATGCGCTACTGATCAGCCTACTGACATTATGGCGGTTTCCTCTGTACAAGGTCAAATGGACAAAGAGTGGACAAGATAAAATAACAAGTTTGGAAGTAGGAAAGGATTGCCTAGAGGTAGTCTTTAGGTATCCCATTTCAGAGATAGCAAGTTCGAACCCCATTCGTGGAGTTATTTTTAAAATGCAGGGAAGATTATATTAAATCAAATAAAACTAATTAAAGGTAATAATTAAAAAAATGACGCTCTAATTCATTAAAAATGAAGATTAATAATTAAAAAGATTAAGTCATAAAAAATAATAAAGGGAAATAATAAAATAAAACTGATGTCATTCCAAACACGTGTTTCATGAAATCGTTGCGGCAAAACCGAAAAAAATTACGTTGCCACATAAAATAAAAACTTTAAAAATATAAAATCATTGCCACAAAAAATACAAACTTTGAAAACATAAAATCGTTGCCATACAATAAAAACAAAACTGATGACGTCATTCCAACGCTTTACTTCCGGGTAGATCCAACATGGCGGCTTCCAGTTGTCACGTGATCCAAGATGACAGAGGCGCCACATCAAAGGCGACCCCCTGGAGCGTTTTCTATTGTTCTCTTACGTCATCTATTGCTCTAGTACATCGTGGCGGCATCCTTTAAGCGCACGGTTTCCCGGGCTTACTACTTAAATTGAAATATTGTATTGGCCCGAATACAAGTTAGCTTCACATATATGAACGACCTTACTATTTTTAATTCCTTGCGCGAAGTAGAGAAAGTATGGTATTCGTGAAAAATTTCAGTTTTCAGGTTTCATAGGAAATATTCATTTTAACTAGTTCCGTTGTGACGTCAGTACTTACGTATGTCGCATAACTTAGAAAAACGATTCGACACAAAATGCTAGGTCTTTATACGCATTTGGGAGTTACGACTAGTTTCCACGTGACGTGTGTATGTACGTATGTATGAATGCATTTCGTGTAACTCAAAAACGATTATCCGTAGAATGTTCAAACTTTCTATATGGGATTGCTATAATATCTAGTTGTGCACCTCCCTTTTATATTGCAATCGGCAGTGCTAAAGAGCCCTTTGAATTCGAAGATCATATCTCATTTTCAAACGAAATAAATGTAAATGAAGTGCAGCAAAAATGTGATTAGTTTGTTAGGCGTACAAAGAAATTATATGGTGTCCACATCAGGTTTTTTAAAATGTTTGCAAATAAATAAGCAAATATATGGTTTATGGTTTATATATCAAATGATCTCCAATATATCAGATTTATTCGTTTGTAAATATTTTACAAGGAAGACAAGAGATAATCTAAATAGCATACCTTGAGAAAAAACACATTAAATACATTTTCTTTTCAAGGAAAATTGAAATTTTAAAGAATAACTGATTAAATTTTCTTTAAATCCTTTTATAAAATATTACGTATAAAACCAGTTACGGTTTTCAGAAAGACAATTTAAGGAGGAAAATATTGTTTTAGAATGAATATCGCACAATATTTCCCCCTTAAATTGTTTTTCTGAAAAATATTTCTGTAATATTCATTCTAAAGTAAAATTTTTATTCATGAATTTGATATGTTTAAATGTATGCTATCTACCTGTATATATTATAAGCAGTCAGTTCAACCACAATGTAACAATTGTACAAGTTCTGTGTAAAAATCGATTTCTATCATCTATTTCCATCTGTTCTATAATCCATTTCTAGCTCTTCTATAATCAGCCAAAATAGCGTTATAATTATCTTTTTGAATATTGGAACGGGTGAAATATATCAATATGAAATATGCGATCAAGTAAAATTATCTCATTGCTGTTACAGATGTTGTGTCTGAAACGTCCTTTAAATGATGGCAAAAACACATAAGTGTTTTAGGTTTAATTTTATTTATTTGATTGCGGCAAAGCAAGTAAGTATTAACTGCCTAATGAAGGGATGCCTTCGGGGAGAAATGCCTAAGGAAAACTGGCTGGCATAGACGTTAACACATAAGGAAAACCACAAAAGCGTCCATGGAGTCAGCCTGTTCTCCAGAACTAGACACCGGCTCGAAGTACTAGTATTCAGAGATATTACCGCTGTACTATGTTAGAATTTTAAATTTATGTGATCTTTAAGTTATTTACGTAACAGCAAATTATTAAATTCTCAATGACACGATTCAAGTAATTTTCTATAAAACTGGGCCTTCTGGTGGCCGATTGGATAAGCACAAAGAATTTGATTTTTCGACCTGGGCCAGAATCATGGCATATGTCTGGCTGCATAAGATTTTTTGTAGATTTCTCCATATGGAGTACAAATATGAGGCAGGTTTCCTTACAGAATCCTTCACGAAAGCATTACGCTCTTTAGGCAGATAACCTTAGTATTTTTCATCGTTTACAGTTAAATCAAATGAGCTTCCGATGAAGTGCGATGTTAAAGTAGGACAGAGGAAGTACGACAGTCCTCTATATACATATATCGTTCCGAGGAAGTACGATATACATACACAGAGAAAGTATGACATAAAAATAGGCAGTAAATGCATTTGAAGTGTTTAAACTTTTTTCGAAGGAGAATAAAATGCAAACAATATTTTGCTTCGAGACATACTTTCCAAACTGGGATAAATCAGAGTGCAGAATGCGCTTAAAACAAATTAGCTTGAATAATTTTATCAAAAAAAATTATTCATGAATTATAGATATAATTTTTGTTATTTTTTATGTTGTAGAGACATTAGGTATTTTGGAAGCAGAAAAGATGAAAAATATGCAACACCTCTGCCGGGAATCAAACCGTGGATCTCTCAATTACGCGCTGAGCGTGCAGACTACCACACCACGAAGGCATGCCAAGAAGGTGGGATTTGGCGACTGGGTTTTTAGGGGACCCAGTCGCCAAATCCTGGGTGAGGAAAATCATCATCCAACACCCTTTTAGTTCGGGCGCCACTGTAAAGAAATTAGGTAATTTTTGGAAAGCAGGAGTGATGAAAAATATGCAACGCCTTCGCCGGGAATCGAACCACGGACTTTTCAATTACGCGCTGAGCATGCAGACCACCGCACCATGAAGACGGAATAAATACCTTATAATATAATGAAATTTATAAGTATTAAAATTTTTAATACAGCTAAATTAAAATTGCATATAAAATTAACTGCGATAATTCAATTCTTCAGTTATCGCAATTTCAATTATTCAATTTTAATGTAATAACATAATTACAAAATATTTTTGCATGTTTTTCAGCCGCCTTCCAAAAAAGGAGCATATGATATGGCGTGATTTTCTTCACTGCTTAGTGGTTCGATATATTGCTCATTAGCTATTTATTTATCTGATGTCTCACTATATATGTTATTAAATTAAGCAAAACTTTATGTATAATGTAACTTAATATTTGCCTATACAGTTCTGTTACACATCGGACATACGCACATATCATTTGTCTCAGAGGTAAATCATATACCTGAGCAATAAAAATTCCCTTTTCTCATTATTTAAAATCTGATAAAATTATTACCTTTAAGCTGAAGTAATCTGGAATACTTTGTAACGCAAGGAAATTTCCCTTAAATTGTGCATTTTACCTCTATTCGGGTTTCTTTTTTTTTGTCCAACGAGATTTGAGACCCGAAGGACTATTAGTTTCGTTTCACTATTTTGCGTTGGAAACAGTAAAGCGTTGTATCACTTTTCAAACTATTGCCAATAAATGTTAGAGTCCTGCGTTATATTTGAAGAAATTAAGTAAGGAAAAATCTGCATAAATGTATGTATATTTCTCGCATTGTGATAAAACAACAGTACATAGAGCCATCGAATTTTGAATGGCGTAATCCTCCTACGAATATGGGCATGTGGAAGACCAAGTTTTAAATTTGGAATTTGTTTTACTATCGATTTCATATTTTGTAAAACTTTAACGAATTTTTAATTAACAAACTCAAGGATTTCAAATCGTGCAATGCCAACGTAGTAAAGAAAAAACATTTTTATCTCCAGCGCGCGAGTCTCTGTATCGGAAATTCTAAAGATATGCTCATTTTAAAACTATTCTGCGATATTGCTGCTGAACTCAATTTTATGGTTTAAAAGCGAAGAACGTGATACTTAATAAATAAATGTACCACACAAAATGTTAAAAAAATGCCCCTTTGGACGTAATTTAAAATCTGAATACAACTATATGGTTTTTTTTTTTTTTTTTTTTTTTTTGCCAAGTCCAAAAGTGCTGTTTGCTCTGAAGGACCATTAATTTCGTTTTGGCGTTTTGCTTTGGCGTTTTAATTTCGTTTTAAGACACTGAATCACTTTTGAAAGCGTTGCCACCATGTATTATCGCCCTGTCTTATGTTTGAAGAAATTAAATAATGAAGAATTTGAATAAATGTATGTATGTGATGAAACGACGGTACCTACAGCCACCCAAATTTGAATAACGTAATCTTCCATAGAATATGGGTACGTGGAAGCCCTAATTTGAATTTGAAATGTGTTTTATTATCGATTTCAGATTTTGTAACACTTCAACGAAATTTTGATTAAAAAACCAAACGATTTCAAAGCGAGCAATGTCAACACTAAATTAAAATTATCTCTAGTGCGAGACTCTGTATCGGAAATTCTAAAAATATGTAATTTGTGATATTGCTGTTGAATTGAATTTTATAGTTTGAGTACCTACTCCATGATATTTAATAAATAAAGATAAACACAAAACGTTAACAAAGGTAAATAAATAAAGGTAAACACAAAACGTTAAAACAAAACGACCTTTTGGGCGTAATTTAAAATCTGAAACCTTCCATATTTTTTTTTTCTGTGCATTGATTTTTTTAATTGTAAATAATACGTAAAAATTTTTAAAAAAACAAATAAAAATATGTTAAAACTTGCATTTATTTTTTATAGATTAAAGAAAGGCCGCAAGAATTGTCATTTTGTAATAATCATGTATATATATTAAACGTTAAGGCTTACGCAGAGGAAATATTTCGAGTGTTATTTCTAATTTCATCTGTGACAACAAAGTTTAATCATTTTCAAAGCAACATTGTTTTTTTCGGTGTTTTTGCTTTTTGCTCTCTCTTTCACGTACATTTAGGTTCAATATTTACCATTTATTTTTTCAGTATCCTTCATATATATCATGTAGTAAAATCGCGTTTTTAATCTTACCCACGAAACAAAATCTGATAAAATGATACCAATGGAAAAATAGAAAGACTTCTACTATCATTTATATTACATACATCTATCTTTATTTTAAATACTGAAGGACTGAATATTAAGTATGGTTTTTATGCAGGAAACTAAAAGATTATGGAAATTATGGCACTAGCGTCTGAAATTTTGAACACACATGACCTCTAGCAACTGTTTTGGCTTTGCTGACAAACAGATTTGCAAGAACACATATCTTTAAAAGCCGTCTTCTGCAATAAATCTGAAGTATTTGAACTAATTTGTACAGTTTATATGAAACATATTATTAGGATAGTAAGGCATTTGGCATCCGGTTTGTAGAGTTTTAAAGAAAAACAGTAGTATCATACATTTCAAAGCCTTGTTTTTGAAAAAAATAAAAAGGTTAATCGAATTAGGCCGTATAGCAGTTTATTTCAATGATTAAATATTAGAGTTGAGCGTAGCGCAGGACTAAAGAACGAAGAAATATAATAACTGAACTAAACCTTTCTTTTTTCTTCGTTTACCAACATTATGTTAGATATGTATTTCACTTTTAGTGCAAGTTGGTAAAGAAGAATTTCAGTGCTCTGATTTTCATTTTCTTATTTTTATTGAAGAATTCGATGACGCGGATATTGTAATTTCACACTGTTGTTCAGCATGCTAAAAGGAGGATTAACGATAACATTGTCCTGATGAATGGAGAAATTTCTAATCTTTTGATTTAATTAAATTAATTCGATGGTGAGCGTATTTTAGTATACTAATCGTCATGCAGATGTATGTGAAAAACCTACCAATTTTTATACAAGAACCTGGTAAGTTGATTTAAAACTATTTTTGGTAACTCATTTGCAACTTCTACGCACACTGAACTGTCCATCTCACCTTTGTTTATATTTTTTACTGAAAAGTGCACAAGGATTCTGAATAAGGAAAGAGCATCGATTCTACTTTTCACATTTTTACATTATTTTTCATTCGAATTAAAAACTTTTACATTAAAGACAATTTTGTCTTTTTTAAAAGATCAGGTTACTCCTTTAAATTTCAATTCATGATTATAAACAGAAAAAAATTCGAAATCATAACAAAATGCCCCCCATTTGTTTCCAAAAAAGTGTTTTTAATATAGCAGAAACAAATCTAAAAATTACATAGCGGTGAAAAATATTTACCATAACACAGAACAAATTCAAGCGTCATTTATTTGATTGTGAAAAAATTACAACAATAATTTAAAACTATTAAATCCTTGTTAGCTCATTTGAAATCTTTCTTCTATTCACAAGCTCTTTTACGTTTTCAGAAATGATATAAATTTTTGGTTTGATCTAAAGACAGTTTAAAACATAATACCCGATTTGATTCAAATAAAAATCACAATGAAGAATGCTACAAACGTTAATACGTAAATGTTCAAGAAACTATTGATGAATTTCTGAATATACGGAAGAAGTCTGGCTTGCTTTGTAAAGGAAAAAAGAATTCGTTTCTAAAAAATACACTAACACTGTGTATTGCTTGCTGCCTTGGAATCTTGATTCAATATTCATTTCTTTTCAATTTTCGGTTTTATCTATATCGTTAATTTAAAAAATTGTTTCACTTCCTTACTAATCAATAAATTTAATCTAATTTCTAAAATACAAATTTATTTTAATATGTTGTACTTAACATACTGATTATGGATATTCACAAAATATATTTTGCACCATATAAGATTGTGTAAATACATGCTTAAAAATTAAGTATATACCTATGCTACTTTACACATAAAAACATGTCAAAGATTGAATCTTTAACTTGGTTAGCCCCTTCTTAAACAAAATCTGACACTTCTTTCTGAATTAATCAAATGCTAATTAGAAAATATATGTCTTTTTTAATATACTTTTATGTTGATTTGTTTTCCTATTCCTTGTTGACTGAATAGTTGACTAAATGGCTTCAGTATTTAAAAAATAAGATCTAGAGCTCACATGAAAAGGTTAAGATTATTTTCTCATAAGTAATCTAAGTAATTTCTCTTTAGAACGCCCTCTTTGAAAGAAGTCCCTCTCATAATCTTAATGTGTTATTCCGTAATTTACGGATCTAATCCAACCCAACTGATTTGGAAACTTATCTCAAATTTTTACAGTATCCTTCTGTTTTGGCCTCCTCGGTGATTGCGGTGATTTGTACCAGAGGGCGCACCACACAAAGAGTTAGTTGCGTTATAGAACGTAAAGGGAGCGGACACGCCAATTTTTGGGGCGTATTACCGCTGATTGATATGATCACATCGTATCTGCCAGGTGGCAGAAAAGTAACAGGGGGCATAACGCTTGTAAACATGCCAGGTGGCATATGGCTTGTAAATAAATTGTAAATAAATGTACAGTAAATTATCTTCGTCATTAAATAAAGGAACACGCAACAACAAGCTTCTGATCATTTGGATACGCACATTAATTTTTTTGGTGACCAGGACGTGATGATGAAGAAGAGCGTAAGAAAAGTAGTGAGTTCATGACTGAAAAGCTGGCATTTAATGCGAAGGAATTCGAGGTAGGCCCTTTTTCATTTTTCCAGTTTTGAATTGAATTGTTGAATAAAAAACTTGTTGATTATTATAGTTGGTAGAATTTAATGGTAAAATGGAGGCTATGAATAAGGCAAAGAAGTTGCGTACGGTGACGCGTAGCTTAACTACTAAGTTGATCGGTAAAATAGAATCTGCATTGGTAGAAGAGGATGAATCCGCGGATGAGAAATTAAAAGAATTACTTGAAATGTTGATTGAAAAATCGCAATTGTTGAAACAATATGGCTCTGAGATAGAAAAGCTCGTAGTTACAGAACAGGAATTAGAAACGGAAGTAATTTCTGCACAGGAATATCAAGAAAGAATTATAAGTTTTAAATGCAAAATTCAGGAAAAACTAAGAAAAAACGCGTGTAAGGTTAAATCTAGAAATTTTAGTGAGGAAAATGTATCTGCAAGATTGAAAACTTCTGAAGTGAATACTTTGAAAGTGCCGAAACTAACGATTGCAAAATATTACGGTGATCCTTGTTCTTGGCTTGAATTCTGGAATCAGTTTTGTAATTCCATTCACCAAAACGAAAGTCTCAGTTCAGTTGACAAGTTTTGTTATTTAAAATCGCTCTTGGGGGGTTTGGCCTTAAATGCTATTAGTGGATTATCATTCACTAGTGAAAACTATGCGGTGGCTGTTGATATACTAAAAACCCGTTTCGGCAGAGGCGATCTGTTAATTAATGCACATATGAATAAATTGTTAAGTTTAGAACCTGTAAAATGTTCCGAAAATACGGTTGGCTTGAGGAAGCTTTATGACGATATAGAAATACAAATAAGAAATTTAAATTCTTTACATGTTACTAGTGGTTCTTACGGACATTTATTATCGCCTATTTTGTTAAAGTTAATACCCGAGAATTTAACTTTAGAATTCGCTAGGAAAAGAAGTAATAAACAAAATTTCGATGTTAATGAACTATTAACGCTCTTGAAAAACGAAGTGGAATGTAGGGATTGTAGGGAAACATCAATGATGTTAGCGCGTACTAAGAATTTTGGTGTAAAGGAGCCATCTGTACAAAACAGAAGTTCCCAACAAGGTTATCAAAATAAATCTTACATACATTCTAAAAGAAATAATTACTATACGAATAAGCAAGGCGCTTCAGTATTAACTAGTCAAAGTGAAACTTCCTGTAAATACTGGCAAAAATCACATTTTAATCAAAACCTAAAATCTTCTACCCTCCCTAAGAAAGAGAATTAAAATGTCTGTATTTTTTGTTTATCTGCTTCTCACATGAATCATGATTGCCCACTTGATTTAAAGGCTTGCCGAAAGGCATTAATGGATCGAGGTTTATGTTTTATTTGCTTTTCAAAAGGGCATCCAAGGCGTCTCTGTGCTCTTAAAGACGAAACATGCAGACTCTGCAATGTCCAAGGTTTACACAATTCATAAATATGCGACGCAGCATCGAAAGATTTAAAAGCTGGTACTTCCAATGAGACCAAACAAACGCCAATTTCTGAAGCTTCTCTTTCGCTTTTATGTAATGAAAATAATAACAAAATTAAATATCCGACTTCCGTTCTTTTACAGACGTTTTCGGCGACAGTGAGGCGTCAAGGGGGGACCGAAAAGGTATTACGTTGTATGCTAGATTCAGGGTCAACAAAGTCATTCATCTTACGAGAAGTGGTTGATTCACTGGGGTTGAAAATTATTAACAAGGAAGCGCTTATTATTTTTACATTTGGATGTAAAGATGCACAAGAGCGCTTGTATGATATCGTAGAAATAGTATTGAAAAATGTAAACGATCCCAATAAAAGGATAAAAATTAACGCAATAGTCATTGATTCTATAACACTGGGGCAAGTAAAAATTCCCTCTCGGTGGATACGAAGGATGGCGTTTGAGAAGGGAATAGAATTAGCAGATATTGGTACGAGTAATGAAATTCAAGTATTAATAGGTTCGGATTATATTTGGGAAATTTTAGGAGAA
>KK117557.1:17414-50613 GCA_000611955.2 Stegodyphus mimosarum | reverse complement strand
GAAAAGTTGAATGAGGGGGAATTTAGAATGAATGCGACTTTTTTTTGGGTTCTCCACTAACACTTGAGTTTAAGAAGATTAAATATAGCTCATCGAGATTTCGTATGACGGACTAGGGTGTGTCATAGTTGGTTGATCGAATTCTAACAAATCATTGTGGTTAGCGGAAGTGTTGATATACAAAAAACATAAAATACTTCCGTTGGACACCACAAATAAAGTGGAGAACCGGGGCAAAGCAACTTAAATTAAAGTTTGCATGAAGAATGAATGTGAAATAAATAGTTAAATAAGAAAAAGAAAATCATCGAAAAGTAAAATGCTACAGAGTATTAAAGTGTAAATCATAGTGTATTTTCAGTATACTCATACTTGTTCCTTCCAGATCCTGGAAGGAAGAAAAGACTGAATGATAAACGACAGCAGAGAGGATTCAGCACGAAGAAATTGTATTAGCGACGCCAAACATTGTAAAATTTCATAGCCAAAAGTTGTTTTATGTAAACGGGGCTCTTGAGTTTTAGGTTAGAATGTTGAAACTTTTCAACAGGTCGTTTCTAGGACCTGCTTCCAAGTGTTCAAAATTCTGGCAAGGGAAATTGTAGGGTTTATATTTATTTTAACTAACATTTATTTTAAGTTCATAGTCCTTTCCTTTTTAGCCTTCATTTTTCCCCTAGAAATGCCCGTGCCAGAGTATGTAAATTACAGTAGCACGCGCAGTTTATTCAAATTTAGCGGAAGCTAGTTGAGTTAAATAGTAGACGAAACGAGCGTGAAAAAGGTCTTGCTTTGAAGCTACGCTGGAGAGATTGTTCGGTAGAATTTAGATCAGCGCGTGTCGGCCTTTGTGCCTAACTTTGCAGAAGTGCTAGACCTTCAACTGTTAAATCAGTAATCTTGCTGAATATCAGCGATAATTAAAAACGCGGTTAGTTAAGATCTCAGAGCCTCGTCGGTAGTGTTTGACATTTGTTCATCTAGTTTCTTATTTTCAGTTTTACCTTGCTTTTAGTTCAACCGCCGAGTTGGCGCAGTTTGTGAGCGTCGAGGAGACGCAGTTGTAATTTTAAAAGTACAATAAAAGGGTTTCAACCCCTTCGCACGTTTTTGTGACTCACTATCCCAGTGACTGACAAGTTGGGCCAGAGAGATCTTACAACCTTTAGAAAAACTTTCCTAGTTTCCTCTGAACCAACATATTAAGTCTTTTTCCTCTCTTTTTCGATAGTAAATCTATCTTTTTCTATTACAATCAGATAAGTATATGCAAGCCTCATCAACTGCCAAATAATTTTTATACAGTAATCTGCACATAGTCTTACCGCGAGAAACATGTTTCAGAGTTAGAGATGAACATCATGTTTTTTGTTTTGATTAGCTTTAAAACAGATTTATAATTTTGTTCACAGTTCCTACAGAGATATTTAAGGATTTTGCAATAGATTTTTTTGGGGGGGCTGGATTTACCTTTAAAGCATAAGATACGACTTTAGATTTAATAAGAGCTGTACGTACCTTTGCTGGGTATGCATTTTTTGCCTTTTTCCCAGTCAGATGTAAACTTTAACGTTTCATTCATTCATGTTAATTATGTCACTTATTTTACGTGTAAAAATGTTAAAACTATACTTTTCACATCTTTTTTTAATAACTGCATAAGAGTATTTCTCTTCGGACAGAGCAAAAATATAGACTTCGATCCATTGTTTATTTTTCAGCAACATTTTAAAGAAAAGAATACTGTTAATGCTGCAAACGAAAATTAAACTTTATTCCAATTGGATGCCAATCACGCTTGCATTTTAAAACTAATATTTAAATTCATGGAGAAAATCAAAATCGTTACAAAAATATGTGAACACCCTTTGTACAGCTGTTAACGTTAGGTAGAGAAAATGCACACATAGATTCCAGTGCATGAGAAGGGGGAAGAAATTTCTAAATTACAAAATTTAATATTTTATTTTAGTAGAGTAAAATTAAATGCACACACACACACACAGTAAAAAAAATAAGGAATATGTAAATGATAAATTGTAATTTAAAGCAATGTAAATTAATTAATTTATTTATATAGTAATCTCTCTTCGCACCGCATCATTTCGAGACTAATCCTTGTCATATGACTCTTACATATGGCATGGTATTATTATGATGTAAATGGAACTAAAACCCAAACAGCCAATAATAATTTTGCAGCAGTATTAATTATCCAATCAAAATGCATTGAGAACCAAAACTAACTGCTGAGCTGGTTTACTATCTTCCTGTAGTGATGCATTTAGATTTGTTGTGTATAAATCTGTTTCATTACAGCGGGGCAAATGTCACAGCGTTGAAAACTGAAGCTTAAAGTTATATATGTACGTATACAAATTACTAATGCTAAGAAAATAGAAAATATGACTAATAAGAATATATCTATGCGTAAAGTATAAATAAGTGAAGTGAATACTTTTTGGCAACCACATTTCAAAGATGACCACTCATTAAAATAACCAATATTCGTGAGAACATAAACAGCGGTAAGATCTAAGATGACCTAAGAGTAAAACTGTCTGGAAAACTGAACTGTCGTCTCCAACAGGTTTAGCTTGGTTTATGTTATTACGGCAAAGCCTCGAGGGCTATTTGCTTAAGGGAAGAGATGGCTTCGGGAAAACCTTTCTAAAGAAAACTGGCTGGTATACACGTTACACATGGGAAAACCACAAAAACGCCCGTGCAGTCAGCCCGTTCGCGGAATTCGAGCCTCGGACCGAACTACCAGTATTTACTAACTGCCCCTTTTTTTAGAGAGGATTCGCTGTATATGAAACAGAACAAGGTACCCTTACTGCATTTGGCACCTTGTCGTTTTTCTCGCCCTCCCACAAAAACCAAAATAGCAAAATTATGACAACGTTTCTAAAAAGATGCTTTGCTATATTCTCATGAAATCTTTATCATTCGGCGCTACTGGAACCGAAAGTACGATCATTTCAAATTCAACACTAGGCAAAATTTTATAACATTACTTTTATAGAAAGTGTTCTGTAGAATATTTCGGTATCTTCTAAAAATGAAACCGAACATCTGTTTCTTTCGAAGCGCTTACTTTCTGTACAAAGTAATCTCAGTGTAACGTTGAACTTTGTCTAACTTTGAATGAGAAATAAACTATCTACAGAGTGTTTTATATATAATACGCAAAGATATTACAGAATAAAAACTTACCAAAAATCAGCAAATTATATTGGATTACCAGAAGAGGAAAAACTGCTCCGATGAAATAACTCTCTGAAAATTCATAAGCGCTAAATCGAGAATAAATTTTGTAATTGAATAATAAGTTTATTTTCTTTAAATTTTTCCATCTCTACATATATCACATTTATCGGTCCGAAATTTCATTGCTGAAGATTGGATGATTTAAAAATATATCTCTGTGTGTAAGAATTTGTGAAATAATATTCCTTTCAGTTCTCCCTAGATTTTCTAGCGACTGAACATTATTAGGAAGACTCGTGTGATGCTATCTTGCCCAGCCTTCTAAGGTTTATTTTTGTTAAAACCAATGAAGTTTTTTTTAAAAACAAGCCTATGTAAATTCCTTGGGTAAAGGCTGTCATTACTTTTATTTGTTAAGAATATTTATTTTTATTACAAATATATAGTCACTGATTTTTTTTATAAAATTAATCAATTGTTTGTACGCTTTGTGCTGTAGTGAGATGTTTTAGAAATATTTTATACGTCCTGTTGTAAGATCTAACCGTTTTACCTATCATGAAATGTGACTAGATCTCAGTCTCCAATCTGGCGACTTCTCGCTCAGGCGTGAACACAACAGGGAAAGGATGTAAAAGACGCTTTTCATTAGTCACAACTCTTTAACAGAAAGGCACGGACATCGTGCTTACAGTAGTACAGACTGCTTACGGTGAGAACTTAAAGATAATTTAACAATAAGTTCAAAAAATTAGAAGCAGTGCTAGACTACACAATTTAAATATATCTAACAGGATGACTCAGCAACTTACACCGACGATATACTAAGTAGACTGCCACTACTACGATTAGCAGCTGGAGGACATAATAGCAAACGTGCGCTACACTAGTGAAATTGCATTCTGTCTAACCAAGGCCAAGGATTGCTTATTACGGCGTTGCCTATGGTTCAAAACCATGTACCTCCACATCAGAAAGTCATCAGAAATAGGAAAAAGGCATAAAAATAAATGAATGAAAAAAGCTAGAGAGAGCCACATGGCTCGAGTAAGATTTGGTATTGGAGAAACCATAAATTTTTATCTTCTTTTGTAATTTTTAAGATTTTATAATTTTTCGGTATTTCATAATTATATATATTAAGAACACAAAAATCTGAGATCACTAAGCCGACTGGCTATATATTTATATATAATATGAGAAATGAAATATATGCGAGAATTATTCAAGGATTGTAAGAAACATGATATCCTACCCATTCCTATTATTATGAACTTGCAAATTTTATAATATGCATTTGGAACAGAAAATGTAAAAGAAAATATTTAAAAATATAAAAACAGTGAAAACCAAAGTTAATCTTTTTTATTCAAAGCTCGAAACAGAACTTGTCAAGAGAAAAGTGTTCTGAAGATTTAAACAAAGTCAATTAACTGAACAACAAAAACGAGTTTCATTCTGATCAATCCACTGAGACTTCTATCGTCAATTAGCACAATTGTTTCTAATTCTAAAAAAATGTTTTATATAATTCTTCAAATGCGCTACTTTTTCCGGTAAATACTATTTTATAGCGTTTTATTTTGTGATATTTTGAAGCTAATTGTGTCCCGGTTGTGTTATTATAGCACACTTTATGTTTCTGAGACTATTTGACGAACTTATGGATGTTTGCATTTTTGTGTGTCTACGTGGCTCGTCGATTTTTGGCTTCGATTTTTGGTTTACTATTTCTGCGATATAAAAAGGTCTGAAATGATCATCAAGCTGTAAGTACGTTTGATTTATACATTATTCTACTATTTTAAAAAGGGTACTGATTGGATAATGCCTTTACAAATTTGTCAAGAAATTCAGACAGAGCCAGTTGAGTCTACTGCTATATTAGCATATGGACGAGCAATTTTAAGTTCTTTAGAATCTGTATTAGACTCAAGTAGAGTCACGAATATTCAAAAGGAAAAATTATTTCTATGGCATATCAAATTTATGATTTATTGGTTACACAAACTTTTTTTAATGCCATCCTTAAGGGAAGGCTTAAAGAGCAAACAAAAATATTATCGAATTTTCAGCCACTCTCATTTGCAGCAGTGGCAGATCCAAAACGTTTTCCTCAGAAAATAACACCGAAAATACGAGATAGATCTACAAGTAGAAATAGGTCCGAAGAATTCACTGTTCTACTCTATCCAAAAAGGGAAGGAACTACTTCCGAGGAGCTCAAAAACAAAATTATAAACTCAATTAATCCCACCCAATTACACACTGGTGTTAGAAGACTAAGAAAAATTAATAAAGGAGGTGTTCTAATGGAATGTTCCAGAGCTTCTGATATTGAAGCCCTGGAAACAGAGGTTAAAACAAATGATTTGCTTAGAAACGATATGGTAATTCACCATCCTGTTAAGAAAGATCCAAAAATTATTATTTATGATGTAGATTCTGATCTTTCTCGAGATGATCTTAAGATTATGATTAGAGACCAAAATATGGCCTTTGAAAATGGTGGTTTTGACTTAAAATTTTCGATAAAAGGTAGAAATAACAAAGTACATTGGGTGGCCAGTGTAGATGCTAAGAAATATAGAGAACTTATAAAAGCAGGAAAACTTAACATAAGATGGTCTCGCCTCAGAATTAAAGAATATTTGAAAATAACTCAATGCTTTAAATGTTCAAAATATGGGCACTTTCAAACAAAATGCCTAGGACCGCAAATATGTGCTAAATGTGGTGAATTTGGGCATAAACATTAGGAATGTAAAGCTACCCCAAAATGTTGTTGTTGTTGCTTATCTCCATGTCTAGGAATTTACTAGACGATGTCCATGAGTCCATTCACCTTCAGAAAATCGAAAACGAGCACAGGAGACTTGTAAAGGTCCTCAAGAGACAATTCCAGGTACTCAAGTATATGTGTCGGTGAAGCCGGTGCATTTTGACATTTAGAACAAATTGGGTGCATCTTGTAACCTCTCTCGAACGTGAGTCCTTTCAGGTGTCCACTGAAGAATCGGGAAAGTGTTGTCTGAACACATCTATCGCAGTCAATAGCAAGGGATCTTCTTGAAGGCGTGAAGGCTATTCCATTATACCCAGCTAAAGCCTATAGGCATCTGAGCTAAGTCAGTCCTCTACCATTGGTGCTCAGGTCTCACGACTTACAGATGCTGCCCTTTTCCTCCACCCATGAGTCATGAAAAAAACCCAAAATGTATTACTTGCAAACAGGCAAATGAAAAGTATAAATTGAAGTAAGCGTTGATCATTCTAGCTTATATAAAAATTGTCATTATCACAGACGACAAATAGATCTTTTAATCAGTCGTACTAATTATGGTTAGTAGAAGTGACGAATACTTTAAAATGGTTCAAATAAATTTACATCACGCCAAAGCTGCTGTAAATCAATTATATATTAAAGCTATTGAAAGAGGCTATAAAATAACCTTGATCCAAGAACCTTATGTAGTGGATAATAAAGTTCGGGGAATCCCGATGAAATTTCGAACTTTTTGTGACAAAATTTATACACCAGCGGCAATCGTTTTGTTTGACAGCTCTCTAGCAATGCTTTTGCATGCTTCCTCGAATACAGTGGCTATCAAAATGATCATTAATAATAGAAATATAGTTTTTATTTCAGTGTATTGCTCCCCTAACGACACCTTGAATGACTATTTTATATTGTATTAACAGTATTATTGATTCGCATGAAGACTCGGAAATAATTATTTGCGCAGATTTAAATGCTAAGAGTCCCCTATGGGGTCCTTATGATCATTCAATAGATCCAAAAGGTGATGCTATAATTGAATTCGGCTCGACAAACAATTTGAATGTTCTTAATAGTTCTGATAGCCCGGCTACGTTTTCCGGTGCCAGAGGTGAAAGCTGGATAGATCTTACCATTGTAAGATCTTCTCTTGTCCTGAATTGGTCTGTTTCTATGGCTATATCATGTAGTGATCATCGCTACATTGAGATTGGACTTTTAAACAACTTACCTAGAGAGAAGAAATTTGAATGTTTCTATATTAGGGATTTGAATTGGCTAAAATTTCGTGCAGAACTGTATAACTTTATAAATCAAGTTTTCAAAGAAAATTTCGAAAATACGTCTGATTTAATATTTATATTAAAGATCTTACTAAATCAATAGTGGATAGCTGTAAGAAAAATAAGAAGAGGAATAAATTTAAACAGAGCAACGCTCTGGGTAAACAGGTGCATTGGTGGAAGTGGAATTTACTCTTAAAAAGTTAAATAAAGGAAAAGCTCCTGGTAAAGATGGCCTGACAATGGATATTATTTTTGGATATTATTTTAGAAATCTTTGAATGTAATAAAAAGTTGTTTGTAGCTATTCTGAATGAATGTCTTCGCAGGGGGATTTTCCTGAATGTTGGAAAGAGGCTGATTTGGTTTTGTTCAACAAAGAAAGAAAAGATAAAGAAGATCCTTCCTCTTTTCGCCCCATTTGCTTACTGCCTTCCTGAGGCAAGGTGCTGGATAAACACATAACACAACGGTTACAATATTATTTATTATCAAATAATCTCTTAAATAAAAATCAGTTTGGTTTTATGCCGGGTAAAAGTACTACCCAGGCTATAGATAATTTAATTTCTGATGGCCTTCTAAATATAAGGCATAGTAAACATACTGCAATTTTATCCTTAGATGTAAAGAGCGCTTTCAACAATGTTTGGTGGCCAATTTTATTAAAGGAATTAAAAAATATGAAATGTCCAAGAAATATCTTTTTATTAACATGTGATTTTCTGAATGAAAGAAAAGTTTCCTTATATGATGGTAATAAGTGGCATCACAGAAACTACCAAAGGGACCCAAGGCTCAATATCTGGTCCTGCATTGTGGAATATTATTGCTAATATAGCTTTAAACATAACCTTACCACAAAATGTTAGTATACAAGCTTATGCTGACGATTTTGTTTTACTGGCCACGGAAAGTGGTCGCCATACTATTGATAAAGCTTTAAGTTTCGCTACTCAAGAATTGGAGAAGTGGTCTTCCCATGTTAAACTCAAATTTGATGCAAAGAAGAGTTTTCTTTTAGGTATTGCCAAAACTAATACTAGATCAATACATCCTAGGTGCAAACTGTATGGACAACCAATTAGAGTTGTAGCATTCATTATTTTAATTAACCAAATTATTTTTAGTTTGAACTTTCCTATCGATATCTCAAAGTTTCAGTTGCTGCCCGAATTTAGCGCGAGCGAGATATTTATGCAAATCGCATATATCTGTTAGCAGTTTAAAAGGCAGGAGTTAACGAGGGGAAAGACAGAGCCTTGGATTTATCGCCGTAAGGCTGTGTGCGCAAAGATTTCCTCTGTCTACTGAAAGTTCGCCTTCATAGGCATTTGCAATTACCAGTGTTTGCTAGTGAAATTCGCATTATTGCATTTCACTAAGAGTTAAGCTTGCCTCGCCGTCCTACTTAAGATTAAGTTAGGTATTTGAATTTGTTAACACACTTATTTCATATTATTTTAGTTCAGCCCAAGTAGTGGCTTACTCTCGAGTTGGAGAGTTGTAATTATTTGAATTAAAGGGTCACTTTAAACCCTCCTTTCTGACTTTGTAGTTCTTCAACACTAAAAGACATAGCCTAGATTTGCTCACTGTCCTCCACATAGGGTTTCACAGCATATGCTCACAAAGAAAGTCAAGAGATTGAAGGAGAAACCTTATAGAGTTTCTAGGTCAATCAAATATTTGGGCATTACGATCGATGAAAAGCTCACTTTTGTACCTCACCTAGCTCAAATAAAGATCGAATGCCCCCATATTCCTAATAGACTTAGTAAAATGAATCTTCAAGGTAAAGTTCTTAAAAGTTTGTATAAAAGAGCTATCGAGAGAAAGATCTTATATGCATGTGGCACATGGTGGACTGGAACGGTCCGAATGCGTAACAAAATTTTGCAAATTCAAAGAATCGCTTTATTGAGGATTACTAAGTGTTTTAGAACTGTTTCCACAGTAGTTCTTCAGATTTTGGCTGGATGTCCTCCGATCGATATTTTAGTGGAAAAAGAATATACTATCTTTAAATTAAAAGCTGGTTATAAAACTGTCGAGTGTTTCAGCGAAATCTTGTCAGCTAGAGATTTTGATTTTGAGAAAGGTTTAGACATTCATCCAGCTTTGTTGAAACGGTTGAATTGGTATAAAGGGCTCCCCAATATGATAGGCTACACGGCTTTTACAGATGGATCTAAATTAAATGGCATGTGGGGGCAGCCTTTTGTATGTTGTTAGATGAGAAACTAAGCTTAGAAAGGAAATATAGACTTTCTGACAATGCCTCAGTTTATCAGGCTGAGTTAGTGGCTTTGAGAGAGGCCTTGTATTGGCTTATTTCTAATTCTGAGACAGATCCTGTAGAAATCTATAGTGACTGCGAAAGCGCAATTGTTTGAATTACGGATGTTTGTCCAAGTAACGATCTAATTAAACAGATAAAAGACATGCTCATATTTCTTAACGCTTTCAGAGATATTAAACTCTTTTGGACGAAGAGTCATATTGGTACCATTGTTAACGAGTTAGCAGATAGATTAGCAAAGGCTGCCACTGAAAATCAAATTATTGATTTTGAAGTAAAGACTTCCTTTGACAGTTTGAAATCCTTTGAAAAGAAAAGTTTGACTCTATGGCAAGCAAAGTGGAACGACACGGATTCTAAAGGAAGATTCAAATATAATTTAATCTCAACTGTAAGTGAGAGAAGATGCCTAAGTGACAAGTATCTAAACCAAGCTTTAACTAATCATGGACACTTTCCCTTTTATTATAATAGGTTTTCGATTAAAAATTGTACCTGTTCATGTGGCATGAGTAATGTCTATACTGAGCACCTGTTGTTTAGTTGCTCTTCTATGAAATATATTGTTCTAAGATTTATTCCAGACATTGCTAAATTTAATACTCTAAACGATCTAACTAAAAATACAGTGACTAAATTGAAATTGTCAAATTTCATAAAATTTGTATCTATAAATGAAATGAATTTATATATTGATTGTGTTTAAAATTTCCTTGTCTGTTTAAAGGAAAGCTAGAATGTTTATGATATTCTGTTATTTTATTTTTTTGTATATGTAAGTAACATATTCTTATTCATGCAAGTAACATATGTTATACTTTTATTTAAAGTATGTAATAATGTGCTTTTGTTGTAGTTGGTACATCTTACCAGCTTCTAGACTTTAAGTTCATATTTTAGTTGTTTATTCTATTTTAAGTTATTTCAGGTATTTTTGTGGTAGTTCTACTACTTAATGGGCCTGATTTAGGCCTTGTTTTAGATCTCAATGTTTCTTTAATTAAATAGCTCCACTAAGCCCTGTTAAGCCTCTAATGGCAGTACAGGAAGTTCGACCAGTCTTCCCTTATATAATTCTTCAATAATCCTATACATATTTGAGGCTCTCATTGAACTGATCTCTTTTACCTACCCTTTTTCTTCTCCGAACACAAATAGAAACAAATTATACGAGGAAAAGCATACATGTAATGCCGAAATAAAATATTTATAATCAAGGAAAAAAGTTAGACTAATTACAATCGAAAGAAATAATTTATAATCAAGGGGGAAAAGTTAAAATAATAATAAAAAAATAAAACGCTGTACTAATTACAATGTAAATCTCAAAATTTTTATCGGAAATTTGATTGTCAAATGTAAAGGCTAAATAAGGGCCAGGTTCGAATGCGTACTAAAAATGAAAATACTTTTTGCTAAAGTAAAAGGAAAGGAGAAATAAATGCGACCTATGAGAGGAATTTTGTAAAAAATTGCTACAAATGGAGGGTTCTGCAAAAACAAATTATAATGAAAAAACACTGCCTACCTGAAGGTGCTTCTATTCCAAATTGTGAAAGTAGTTATGCTACGGGGTTGCCTCGTTGTATGTCAGGGCATTCAAACTGCTACGTTGTAAGGTTTTAGTTTAAACTAACAAAGTTTTATTTTAGTTTCCCCTTTCCTATGCGTTCTCATTTCAACTTCCCGTTAGAATAAGCGCGCGTTTCAGCTTTATACTAATTTGAAGTGGAGCCAAGTTTCTATTTAAACGGCAGGTAGGAACCTCTCAGTGTGAGAGAGCTTTTAGTCTCAGACCACTGCTACTCTGTTCGACGTTCGCCTGACTAGCTAGTAATTAAATTCTAAGCCTAGTGCTGCTACGCTATTGAAGTAAATCTAAGTGCGTTAATATTAGTTAAATCTTGCTACGCACCATTTAGCATAGAGGCCAACCTCGCGTTCATAGCTCTGTGAGCAACGACTACTTAATTTCTATTTAATTTTAGTTTAAATAATTTGATTGTTCAGTTTAGACCCAAGTGCGGTCATTATTTTCTGTATCCCTCCCTAGTTGGGAAGTGGCTGTATATAATTGTGGTTTAATAAAAGAGGATTTTAAATCCTTCTTAAGTGCAGTTCTTCTACCACTTAACCACAGTTTTCTACCACAGAACATAGCTGTATTCAGCTCCCTGTTCAAGATCAGGACTTAAAGTATTTCACGAATATGTTGGCCAACAATATGCACCGAACACTCAGTCCCGACAACGTAATTTGCGACTCTGTTTCTAAGCCTATGAGCTTGAGAAAGGAGGGTCCAGTTTTGTGGGGGGGTATAGGAATTTGTTTCAAGGAAGCGCCTGAATGTCTAGAGAACTGAAAAAAGCGAGTGCTTGTTTAAGTTGGCCAAAAGTTTCCGAAACGGAAAATGCATTTGTTAGTAAAACGTCGTCATTTTTCACGCATTCGAGCTATAAAAACGTCTTTCAGAAAAAGAAAAAGGCTCTTATTTAGTAAAACTTCAGTGGCCAGCAGATTAGAGAATATTTACATGTGTATAAATATACTAACTTAATTCACTGGTGTAGAATGTCAAAGATACAGTTCTTAAGAATTAAGTTACATATATACATAAAATTCGTGTTAAAGTCATCCACAAATTGCCTCTTTTCGGTTTAAGCAAAAATTTCATGTCACTTGTTACAAGGAATTTAAAGATTAAGGTAAATGCCGGCTGTTTTAAGAGAAAGAGAAATTATTTTATTGAGAATTTTATTCTGTTCAAGTATATTAATGAAGCAGTAAATTTCTTGTTGTAGAAATTCTGTATCATTGTTGATTCTTTTTATCCTGAGAAGTTGGGAATTAATGGTATTTATTATGACGTTTATCAAGATGTTAAATGTCCAACTGGTCAATTTTAGCGTGTTAAATTTGAATTCGCTTCGTTTATCATAAATTTTAATTTCCTTGTAATCAATGACATTTAAGTCAAGGTAGATTATGTTGTGTTGTTGAGGGCTAGTATGTTAAGTTTTAACCTAGAAGGATAAATATCTGCTCGTTCTATTTTGTTAAAGTTATTAATTGCTATGATATCGTCGACTACTTTCACAATTTGAAATAGAAGCATCTTCAGGTAGGCAGTATTTTTTCATAATAATTTGTTTCTGCAAAACCCTCCATTTGTAGCAATTTTACGAAATTCCCCTCAAAAGGTCGCACTTATTTCTCCTTTCCTTTTACTTTAGCAAAAAGTATTTTCATTTTTATTTCGCATTCGAACCAGGTCCTTATTTAGCCTTTACATTTGACAATCAAATTTTCGATAAAAAATTTGAGCTTTACATTGTAATTAGTACAGCGTTTTATTATTATTATTATTATTATTATTTTCCCTTGATTATAAATAATTTCTTTCGAATGTAATTAGTCCAACTTTTTCCCTTGAATATAAATATTTTATTTCGGTATTACATGCCTATTTTTCCTCATATAATTTGTTTCTATTGGGATTCGGACAAAGAAAATGGGTAGGGAAAAGAGACCAAGTCAATGAGAGCCTCAAATATGTATAGGTTTAATGAAGAATTATATAAAAAAATGTTTTAGAGTTAAAACCAATTGTGCTAATTGACGATAGAGGTCTCAGTGGATTGATCGGGATGAAACTCGTTTTTATTGTTCAGTTACTTGACTTTGTTTAAAGCTTCATAACACTTTTCTCTTGTCAAGTTCTGTTTGGAGCTTTGAATAAAAAAAGATTAAGTTTGGTTTAAAAAAGATTAAGTTTTTGTATTTTTAAGCATTTTCTGTTACAAATGTATATTATAAAATTTGCAAGTTCATAAAAATACTAATGGGTAGGGGATCATGTTTCTTACAATCCTTGAAAAATTCTCTCATATATTTCATTTCCCATATTAGATGGTATATATTTTGCAGCACTACGCGCAGATTTTTCTACGAGTTTTTTCTCTCAACAACGAATAGAAAATTCGACGACTTTATCAACATATATATATTGTGCATAATACATGAATATGAGAAACAAATTTTGACTAAGTTTTTTGATTAAATCATCAATGGGTTTAACGTTGAGGTCGGAATGAATCATATCATTAAGGACGTACCAGGCTGCGCTGAGGTCTAACCGAAGGGTCTTACTTTGAAAGGTCTGAAGTTTGCTTATGTGAGTCTTAGCTGCAGCAATAGTATATGCATGCATTAAAATTCGTATAACAATAGCAGTGTAAAGAAGAGCTTTATTTCCAACAGACAGATGGCCCTTTCGAGCTAAAAGAGGACAAACCTGAGATCGCACAGCCTTCGCTTTATTAAATACAGAATCAATATGAAAGTGGCTGCTTGATTTGGATCCAAATATCCCACCTAGATGCTTGTATAAATTTGACCAGCTAATATAGTCATTGAAAATCTTTAAATTAATGGAAGGGTACGGGAGTGGAGAAAAGTGAAAACAATCATGGCAGGGATTTAGTTTTAGCGACTTAATTTAGGTTTTCCAAATGATAAGCCAGTGCACAAAGTTAAGGAGATAACTCTGAATATTGTGAACCAGTCGATTCAAATGTTTCTGCTGCGAGAGGATGGCCGTCTCATCCGCATATAGTGCTAGAGTGACACTAGTGGATCTTGGAATGTCATTAATGAAAATATTGAACAAAATCGGTCCTAAAAGACTGCCTTGTGGGACACCACTTAGGACTGGACGCGGTGCCGAAATCTTAGAATAAACTCGTACAGAGAAGGAACAATTAGTGAGATACAACTTAATTATGTGAATAAGCTCGTCCGAAAGATCAAGTCGCATGAGCTTGATAATGAGACCCATATTCCAAGTTCTTTCAAATGCTTTGATGATGTCAAGAAAAGTACGCCGGTAAACATTTTGCTACGAAAGCCTTCGTGAATGATTCCCACTGTCCTCAGAGGCTGGTGTCCAGTGTTTTTCGTCTCTGTCTAACCTTCTCCTTTCGCCCATTTAAATGCTGTTTCACCTATTTAATTTGCATACTATCGAGGAAATGCGACGGGAAAATAAAAGAATTCATAAAAGATACCAAAATAAAAATAACTATTTAGTGAAATAAGGGGAACACTACAATGTTTTAAAAGACAAGTATTGCAATGAGTCGCAAATATTTTACTCGCATAATTTACAAAATCGTGGTGTGATGTACTGCTACCTGCAGTTAAAATTATTTTAGAGATTCTGATGCCTGTTAGTATCTGTTAAAATAATAGCTCTCAACATTTTTGGCTCCTCCTGTAAATGTGTATGAAGTTCATATCCTCTTCTGCAGGTAGAAAATTTTGAGAACTGAAACCTTTCTAATCTAAACCCCAACCTCCTCTTGGTGAGCCTCCATATGGGATAATTGCTCACTTTTTAGCTTCAGCTTTCCAACAGTCAGGATGCTACTTCGCTCCGTTTTCTTTGTTGTGCCGCTAAGCCATTATCAAAAATGTGATACTGCAGATAAGATTGTAGGGTGCGTATTGCGCTTATGATCATGTGTAATTATTAGGTATTTCCCCCGCCTTCTTCGCATGCCTTCGTGGTGTAGTGGTCTGCATGCTCGACGTGTAACCGAGGGGTCCGTGGCTCAATTCCCGGCGAAGGCGATGCTCATTTCTTCCCTTTCCTGCTTCAGAAATCCTCTACAACCGGCGCCCGATCAAAGGTGGTGGATGATGATTCTCCACCACCGGGATTTGGCGATAGGGTCCTCAAAACCCCTATCGCCCTTTAAAAGAAGGAGTATATAAGGATTTCTCCCGTCTTCTTCACATGCCTTCGTGGTGTAGTGGTCTGCATGCCCGACGCGTAACCGAGAGGTATGTGGTTCGATTCCCGGCGAAGGCGTTCCTTATTTTTCACCTCTCCTGCTTCGTAATAACCTAATGTCTCTACATAATGAAAGATGGGTTTTTCATAATTAGTTCGTATCCACCAATAAAAATTATATTTAATTCGGCCGCGTCTGTCTACAAGTCTTTCTTTCGAGTGTCACCTTTCGGAATACTCAGAAAAATCTCTCCAGCAGACAACTCAGAGAACCATCATCAGTCTGTTGCAGCTTACTCTAAGCCATCTTATTACGTACATAGATATGTAAGGTTTTTAACCTAAAAAATATTTTACTTTTCATGTTTTTAATTTTTGTTTGTATCTTTGTATGATTATTGTACTATTGGGGCTGCGAATGCGTTTAGAGAAAAGGCCTAAGCATTTGAGAGCCACTAAAATGGGGTTTCACAGTAAACATTTGATTCGAATATAGCAGCTTTGAGTCTCAAATGTTTCATAGGAACGAAACATGTATTCGGAACTCATTATTCAACTTAGTTTAGGGATTCAAAACGCTTTCCCCTTGACAAGTTCTGTTTGAAGCCTTAAGCAAAGATTAATACATATTTTTGGTTTTTGTTCTATATTGTTTTATTTTCAGTGTTTTTATTCGTGTCTGAAGTTTTTATTTTTTACATGTAGTCCTTTTGGGTTGCAGTGTTTATTGAGGAAGAATTGGTTAGGACCTTCATAGGGAAGAAATTATAATCTATCATATAATCCCGACTTTTCATTTTCATTTTATTAATTTTATTATATATATATCTATATATATGAAATAATAAAAAAAATGTCTGGAGTAATGACCAGCAGGATGAAGGCGAGAAGGCATCTGAACTGGAAACAGTTTCCTAGCAAGAATAATCCGGTCTTTCGGTGTATCTATTTTTTGCACTGTTAGCAGCATTCTTTGAGACTGAGGAAGTCCTTCCGTAAGTGCTTCCACCATTGTGGATTCTGTTAGTTTCAAGCTGGCTCCCAATTTCAGCTTATTACGAAAATAAGCATCAATATTATTAAATTTCTCGTATTTTAAAGACACAAAATCACTAAAAGTAACAGATTCCGATGTTGTGAAGTATGTCTCGAAAATGTCCTTTATGTTGTTCCAGTCTTTATCTAAACAATCACGTAAATAGAGGGCTAAAGCCTCTCCTCTAATACACTCTGAGAAAACAAATTTCTTTTCCTTTTCTGGAATGTTCTTTGCAGCACATTTCTCTTCAAACAATAGAAGATATTTGTCTATTGGAAAATTTGTACTTGTGCCGTCAAAAATAGGGAATTGAAATTTTGCTGTATCCACAATAGCTACGGATTCTTGCTTATCATTTGCCATTTTTGCCGTTTTTGAGCGTGTTAGTATTCCAATCAAAAAATCTTGAATTTAAGAGTTCGCGTACACATCAATTTGGACACTAAATCAATCACTTTAGAAGCACTTGATAAAACGCATAACTTTGGTGACGAGGTAAAACACTTAAGCATCGCCGGAAAAGAAGCAAAAGCATAAGACGATCACATACTGTCCTTGACTCACTGTTGAATTTAGAAGCGCGTTAGAAATAAATCCAGGAGCTTTTTTCCCACGTAGAGGATAAATCCTACCGGCTAATTAATAACTGTAATATTTCAGTTATTTTAACACATCGTGGGTGAGTGGGGAGGCTATTCCATTACACGTTTTGGCACATGTTTGACGAAGCTGGGATGATTGAACCATGGAGAAAAATACAACTCAGGACTTTTAATAGCATATCTTTAATTTTTTGCAATTTTGTAAGTAATTATTTTGGACAAAATTTCAAAATTGGTATTTTTTCAAATTATTTCTCTTCATTTGCTTTAACGCTTTTCCTTTAAAAAGGCTTCTTTGTCGCTACGCCTTTCTTTCCTTGACGAGGGGGAATATGTAAGAAAAATAAAGAATATGTCTTAAGATTAAATTAACAACCTAAATTTCCCTTCTCAATTCTAAAAATAAAAACCTCTCTACGCACTGCGTCATTTCTGGATTGATCCATGTCGTATGGCACTTACATAATTCTGATGATGTAAATGAAACTAAAAGTCAAGTAACCAATAATAATTTTACAGAAGTATTAACTATCCAATCAAAATGTATTCTAAACCAAAACTAACTCAGTCTGAATTGGGATTTCACTCTAAACGTAACGCACTTGCTCTTTACGCTTCGGTCAAGTTGGACTGCTGTCTGCTACTTTCTTCTTTCTTACTGAAAATTAATCTAAAATATGAGCTATTTTGGAATAGGCACATTTCATGTGCCAAGTTGATTGTGGCCACAACAAGCGGAAATAAAAAAATGAAGATTTAATCTGCCTTCGCCTCCAATTTCCTATTCGTTATGGATCAACACTTCTACGACGTTAAAATTCCTGCTCGTCATTTACATCAGACTCTTTTTTTTATTATATATATATATATATAATAAAATTAATGGTTTGGTTAAATAAATATATATATAATCCATCCCATTTTTAACCTGGACCAAACCATTAGAAATGATATCGAGAAGCGCAGTGTGTAATTACACGAAAAGAGGCAAAAAAAAGTGTTGTTTAAGAAATAAGCAGAAAAATACTGTCGCCAATCTGTCTCAATCAGAGGGGAACGTTTAGGAGCGGCACATGGGCGTTAAGAGTAAACGTCGCTGAATCGACTGTGAAAAAGTTTCTTGGTTTCTTTAATTTCTGTCACACAACATTTTAGTTTTAATATGGTATTAGCCTCGTGCACGTGGCAACGATTTGATAATTCATTATATGACACATATTCATGTGTATGCTTTTTTCCATAATGTATTTGAGAAGCTGCATACATTTTAAGAGTAGAATCGCTACAGTAAAATAAGCATAGTTAATTTCAATTTCAAAGAGGGATTAGGTTTATTCTACAATGTGTTTATGTGTATATTTATCTCCGGATTTGAACTAGTGCAAATGATGGATCTGAGCGGGAATGAACATAAAATTTATAGAATGAGATGCGACTTTGATCTTCTGTTTCCGGATTGAAGGGGAAGATTAGTAGGTTACTTCCAGATTGAAGTTCTGCAGGAGCAGAAGGGTAAGTACCGTTATTTGAAACTTTATTTCTTTCCTGACCTTGCTAATTCAAAATGCCGCTGAGAGAGATTTGGGCAAAAAACAAACATCGAAAACACAGTTAACGAAATTAAGGCAAAAAATAGTGGATAAAAATGTCCAACGAAGTGATTTAGAAATACTAAAAAATAAAGTGCATGAGACGGAGATAAATTCTAATTCCGATTCACTGCTTGGGTTATGTACTGTTGAAACCATTGATAATTATATAAAAGAGAAAGACGAGATTGCCAATATTCTCTGAAATGTAAAAGTCGAATTAAATTGTTCATTATCCTAATTCTCTAAGGAATATAAATCAGAGTCGTCTGGTTGTACAAATACTCAGAACAATGTTAAATTGCCTAAAATTATTTTGCCAACATTTCCGGGTAACTTACAAGAGTGGCTTTCTTTTAAAGATATATTTAGTCGATGTTGATTCAAAACCTAATTTAACAGATGCCGTAAAATTATAGTGCTTAAAATCTGCGCTTAGAAGAGATGCTTATCGTATTGTGTAGAGAATATCCATGGTTGACTCTAATTATAAGTTAATCTTTTCTTTTCTAGAAGAAAGGTTATCAAGTCACCGAGAACAAGTATATGCACATCTGAAACAACTTATGAATATATCGCCTATACAAAAGAGAATGCGTTAGCAATGTTAAACATGATTGATATTACAAATGAATGCCCGAGGTCATTAGAACTTTTAAATCAAAGTGTTAAAGGGTTTTCTTCAATGCATTTGCACACATTTTAAGGCAAAATTTAGATCTTAACACCAAAAAATGGTAGTAGAGAAAATTAGAGAAAGAGAATTTGCCAACTTTAACTGATTTTACAGAATTTCTCAAAGATCGTGCGACAACTCTCAACGCTTCAAAGAGTGTGGTTAATGAAAAAAAGGTTACACATAGAGTTACAGTTGTCGTTTCTAATGCAAATGAAAAAGCACACAGGGAATTCGGTAGATTATGTAATTTGAGCAATCACAAGCTTTTTAATTATCCTAAATTTCAAAAATAAAGTGTAAAAGAAGAAGTAGAATTTGTGGGAAAACAAAATTTATGTTTCAGTTGTTTCAATGTTTTTATGCTTCCTTGTTGTTTTATGTTTGTTTGTTGCAGTGAAAAACTGTCCTTCTAATTACTTCTGTAAAAAATGTAAGAAAAAACATAGCTTTCTCTTATGGTTCGGAAATTAACTTGAGATGATATCTCTCAAGAGCGGACAAAGTGGTGTTGTGAGTGTTCTCATCCATATAAGATTATAGGTTTATTTTGCATCCCGAAGCCGATTCTATAGAGATCCATTGCTTCTCGGATGCCAATCAGAGAGCGTACGGTTGTTTCCTTAAGCCTGCATAAACAAGAGCAAATTTCTGTGAGATTTGTTTCATCGAAAAGTCGTGTTGCACATGCGAAAAGAGTCACGTTACCTCGTCTTGAGTTACTTGCAGCATTACTAGCAGCGCTTCCAGGTTCTCGTGTGAAAAAGTTATTTGATCAAATGAAGACCTCGAGAATATTCTATTGGACAGATGCCAAAATAGTGCTATGCTGGATTAAGAGTACCAGCAGCAAGTGGAAATCTTTCATCGGCAACAAAGTTAACGAAGTTAGAAAGTTAACACACACAACAGACTGGTTCTATTGTCCAACAAAAGATAAACCAGCAGATATTCTGACGCGTGCTGTTTGAACTGACTTTCTTGTGAACAGTTACAAATGGTGCTCATGCTCTGACCTTCTAACACGTCCAGAGACTCCTCAACAGAACTTGTCAACTGAGCTTGCTGATGAAGTTTGTCCAAAAGAACTTAAAAAGGACAATGAACTGCATAACGGTTCTAACTTAGGTTTAATTGCATGTAGTGAACTAAACCTTTTTAATAATATTCTTAATTTTTCTGCTAATTATACTAAACCTCTTCGTCTTGTAATTTTCAGGTTTGTCCATAATTGTAAAAACTCAAAGTAAAGAGGTATGAAGTATTTTTTACAAGACATCGAAAAATCTGAAGTGCGTATTTTATTGGAGGCCCAAAAAGTGAATTCAGGGAAGAAATAAAATAACTAAAAGGGAATAAGTGCGTTCCTTCCAAAAGTAAACTAGCGTCCCTGAATGTCTTTCTTGATAATATAGGACTGATTAGAGTGAGCGGTCAATTGTTCCATATGGACCCGTTAATTGTAAATAGCCTGTTGTTTCACCAGGAAAACATCGTTTAACTTAATACTGTTTTGGAATATTTTCATTCAATATACTTTCATTGAGGATCGTAATCCTTGTTACAACAGGTACGACAAAGGTTTTGGCCACTTGATAGTAGAAACAATTGTAGAAAAATAGTCTTCAGATGGGTGACACGTTTTTAGAACAAACACGTAATAATACAACAATTACTGGCTGAGCTGCTCAAAGGCCACGTTGCACTCTCTTACCCATATAACACCACCGGTGTTGATTTCTGAAGTCCATCTGCTATAAAATGTAAGGAACAAGGTAAAAGAAATTTGAGCAAAATCTACATCGTAGTGTATGCTTGTATGAACACAAAAGCCATGAACTCAGATTTAGCAAAACTTTACTTCATTTCAGCAAAGAATCCCATGCTGAAGTTTGACAACAACAGTCTGCTCGGTTAAAGTATTGGACCCTATACCTCATAGTTTCTTACATACCCAATCCTTTTCAAATGATCATATATTGCACTTTTTGGAATATTTAGTCTGTCTTATAGCTTTTAAACTGCATAACATGAATTTTTCAGAGGTAGTTTCTTTTAATAAATCTTTGTTTAGAGAGGTTGATGATTCAGAGCAGGTATCATCATCAAAATTAAAATTTATGCATTTGAACTTCTCAGACCACCTTGAAAAGGAGTCATCAAAAACACTATTTTATCCATATCCAACACAAATTTTATGAGTAACCTAACTTGTATTTTTCCCCCTTTTTTAAAATAAAAGAGCATAACATGGAAAAAATGAATTTTAGGGTTCTTCATTCTTAGCACTGCATTGAAAAGGAAAGTATACCATGACATACGCTAGAATTGTGCAACATGAACAGAAAATATGGTAGTTACACATTTTCTTAAACAAGGTCCCTCATTATCAGCAAAAACAAAATAACTTGAAGAAACTAGGCTGTATTTTTAAAAACTGCAGAATTATCTGGTTAATCCAGTTTGTAATTTCAGGTCGAAAATTTTTCATAGCATTGAGAAAATATACATTTATATGCTTAACAAAATGCAGACCTGTTGAAAACCGATCAAAAGCCGCTATATTACCAAAGGTGTTATTACAGAAACATACTCGTACTCTTTTCATAAACAGTCGAATCCGGTTAATTAAACCACCGGATAATCGGACAAGCCGCTTTTTCGGACCGAATCCTAAAGATCCGAAACAAAACCTATGTACATAAGTCTAATATTATTCGCTTATTTGGACCGAAATTCCGTTTAATCGGACCAAAAAAACGAGAGAGCGAATAAGAAACAGAAACCACAAGTCGGCCTCGCGCAGCGGATGTACAGGTGGTCCGCGACATATGAGAGAATCTGTGGCTCCGCTGCCCAGGAGAATGCTTTATCAAAGGTCAAGAATTCCTTAAAGTGCAAGACAAAAGCAAAACTAGTGGGAGGTGAACACGCGCACCATTTTCTTTGACCTGTCTTAAAACAGAGCTACCAGTAGCCGCCAGCGAGGTTATTGGTCCCAATGCGTCTCCGAGTTTCGAGGAAATGAACAGTAGAGTGTCCGGCTCCACCTGAAAGGAATTCCCGCCTGTCAATCATGATTAAAGTTTACACGAGAAAGCTATCATTTCCCCACCCTTTTGAGATGATTTTAGTGCCATAGCTTTGAATGGCGAAGATTTTACCTCCCTCTTGACCTCAACAGCTTCACCCCAAAACACCAAGGTTTCTTCAGACCACTTTAGTCAGTGAACTTGCGAGTGTCTTGTCTCCCCTGCCAAAACGCCACGACAGGACTTGATGTTAGCTGAAAAATTTGGTTTCCTGGATCAAGCAACAACCACGAAACACTAGCCAGTTGCGGTTGGTGGAAATTACCGGATTGGCAAAGACTACAATATCGCGCTTGATAAAACAAGAGAATGAGCTTCGAGAAGAATGGGCACAATGTGAAGTACGAGGAGGAACTTCCAAAAAACGGAAGCGCGAAGGCAGAGATCCAGACGTCGATGAGACCTTTAATGAATGGTTTGCCATTGTTACTTGACGAGCTGTGCGAGTAAGCGGCCAAATGTTAAAATGCAAAGCAGAAGAACTCGCTAAAAAGCTGGGCCACGATGACTTTAAAGCTACGGACTGTTGGTTGTCTCGATGGAAATCTAGACATTACATAAAATTCAAGAAATCACATGGCGAGAAAGAAAGTGCTGATAGTGCAGGTGCTGAAGAATGGAAATCAACAGAACGGCCCGAGCTTCTTGAAAATTTTTCAGCAAATGACATCTACAATGCTGATGAAACTGGGCTGTATTATCGTACTACGCCGGACGGCTCGTCAAGTTACAAACATATTGCACTCTCTGGCTCCAAAAAAGCGATGGATCGCGTAACTATCTTTTGCTGCTCAAACATGTCAGGAACGGACAAGAGGAAGCTGTTGGTTATAGGGAAAAGCACTAAGCTTCTCTGCTTTAAAGGACTTAGGATGGACAGTTTACCAGTTGTGTATCGTGCAAGCAGAAATTCGTAGATGACCTCTGAACTTTTTAAAGATTGGCTGAAGGATTGGGACGGAGAGCTAGAACGCGAGTCGAGAAAAATGCTGCTTCTTCTTGACAATTATGCAGCACATCCTCATTTAGATTGCTTGAAGATCATCCAACTGGAATTTCTATCTCTCACGACCACAGCTTTGGTCCAGCCAATGGACATGGTTATCATAAAAAATTTGAAGACCTTTTATCGTGCAAGGTTGGTTAATTACATCCTTGAAGCAATTGAAGAAAGTTTTCTGACCTCATCGTCAAAAGGCAGCGAAGTCAGTACAAAGGTCAACGTCTTACAAGTAGTTACATTTGTGGCCGACAGCTAGCGAAACGTTAGCAGTGAGACAATTCAGAACTGCTTTTCTCACTGTGGCTCTAAGCACTTGGTTTTGGAGATGGAGGCGGACATCCTCATTGAAAGTGAAAATGACGACGGACATGAGGAACTTCAACAGGTACAAAACTGCTAAGAATTTTTATCCATCGACAACGAGCTTCAATGTTACGATGAAAATGAAGATTAAGACGCGCTATAATCGTTGCTCGAGTTGCAGCAAAACACACGACAGCATCGGAGGACCAAGAAAGTGATGATGATGATGCCGCTAAATAAGTTGGTGCAAGTGACAGCACAGGATGCGAGGAAGTGCATTGAAACTTTGCGTCGGTATTTCATGCAGGAGAGAGATGAGGGCAGTCCCATTACTGCGTTAGGTGTTTGTGGCGATTTCGTTCACGCGAAATCCGTCAAGAGAACGCGTCAGAACACATTGGATAAGTTTTTCAAAAGTTGACTGGAACTTGGTAGGAACTTGTTCTTATCGTGCTTCGCATGTTAAGTATCGTAGAGATCGTTTCTTAGAATTTGTTTCTAAATTAAGTTTCTCAATGAAAAACGTTCGACTGTAGTTCTTGTTTGTATATGTGTGTTCGCCATATGTGTGTACCGCACAATAAAGGTCATAATTACATTTTAGTACATGATTTACACGTACATTTGCTGTTTGCTATATATAGCACGTCCCGTCTTACAACATAGGACATGTCCGTGTAATCGGATCAGCCGGCTATTATAGCCAAAACGATCGCTTCCCGACGTGGTCCGATTAACCAGAATTGACTGTGTTTGTTTTTAAGAATTCATTTTTAAAAAGCAGGTGTTATCAGTTGAACGAACCCTTATTCAAATATCAGTGATCCATTTATAGTTTATAATGACAAAATTTAATTTAAAAAATGATTTGACATAAAAAAATTAAACAAAAAGACTTAAAAAATAAAATATAGTTATAAATTTACGTGTCGAGGTTTCGCTTGTAGTGCAATTTTACTACACGAGTCCAGGGTCCCATCCTGAATTTTTATGAAGGGCATGCTACTGAAAACTAAATTTAAAAGAAATTACATTAATGGATGGAAGTTTGAATTAAATTAATTCAAAAGTTGGTTGTAGTATTTGCGTATTAACGTAGTGTTAAATATCGTAAAACATGTAAAATTATGAATAATAATATGTAAAATTATGAAAATATGTAAAAAAATATGTAAAATTATGAATTTACTAAACTTAAGGTCATAATTCAATTTTGTTTGATTTATCCATCGATCTATCCATCTGTATGTATATACATGTAAAGTTTTTAGTTCAAAAAGAAATTATATTTTAATAGATTAGCCTTTCTGGGGAAAATTGCGTAGGGCCAATAAATTATGTCTGTAAACTGGAAGTGAAAAAAATTTACATTTTCAGCATAATCAGTAAATAAGTTATATTAATCAATCATTATTTTATCATAGTAAAAGATAAAAGTTGACTGCTTTACCGTTAATGTTGATATTGGCAAAAGTAGCAAGTTTGATTTATCATGTCTCAATTACCACTGGTTTTTACACATGGTAGAAATTTAAGGAAACATTTATTTTCAATCTTAAGGGAAAAATAAAGAACATTCAACTCAAATATCTCACAAGACTATAAATATATTATTTATAGAATATTAATAATTAATAGATGTCTAATGAAATATCGGGGAAAAAGCAAAAATTTCAAAATATAAGGAACTACATCTTTTTCTATAGCCCGAAGGATATATAATAGTAATGTATTACATGAACAGGTTAGATTACTTAATTAAATATGGTGTACGGTTTATTTTTCTAATAGTCATTTTTATTTTAGAAAAAGCCTTTCCTTTACCTCTAGTTTCATACCTACGTTTCCCTGCCAGAATGAGTTTTCAGTATTACGTTTTATAGAAATAGGGTAGAAAGTACCATCTAAGCTGAGGTCTGAGTTACTTCAGTAGAAGAGCGTGTTCTGCCTTTCGACCATGATGTTGCTATTAGTTTAAGTTTTCTATTCTACGGCCGTACCTAATAAGTGCCTGCTAGTCTACGTCGGTGATACTTAAAAAAAAGGCCAACTAAGCGAGTTCATTCTCTGCAGTTTCCTTTGGTTAATTTTATTTGGGATTAGATTAGTTTATATCTTCTATTTTGAGTTAAAGAATAAGGAGAGGCGTCTTGAACTCCCAAGAAGAGCCATCTGTACCATCACTTTGAGGCCGAATAAAGGGTAATTTAACCTTCTTTGGGCTTGTTATTACGCCACAAGAACTCAGCGAAAAGATCTGCTACCCAGTTCTTCAGTATTTTGCCTTACAACGAATTGCATTTCAGCTAGCATGTTACAATGGCAAAGCTCATGAAGGCTGTCTGTAGAAAGAGAAGGATGCTTTCGTGGAGGATTTCCTAAGGGTTCCTAGTTCAAATTCACGTTACGCATGGGAAAACCAAAAAAACCAGCAAACCTGTTCCTCTAGGCATTCCTTCATGGCCCCAGCCTGGGCTCGAAACCCGGCTGAATTTCGTTATTCCACTGATGCAATAGGTGGAAACCCTTTACAATAAAAAAATGTGCAGGGTCGGAGCTAGTTATTTTTCCGTCGTGTGCATCCCTTGTGGGTGCTAAATTCTGCTGGGTGGTACCTACCTAAATTCTAAACACTTTTTTCAATCCTAAATTTTGTTGTCCAGTGCCTCACCTAAATTCTGAAAAATGGCTGTCCTTAAGTTCTGCCTCTTGGGGCTATCGCATCGGTTGCACCGGCTCTTGCGCTGTGCCTACAAATGTGTAAATCCTATGTATGATTTCCAATGAGTTATTAAGGTACATTTACTGTTTCTAATTCTTTATCTTCCGAAGTTATGTTAAGATGTTAAGTCTGGATTGACATCAGAGAACGTGGCATAAACTAATTTTGAGTTTTAACTACATGTGTAGTTTAAATATCCTGCAAAGGGAAATGAGATTTTGCGTTTGAAATGTTTCCAAAATCTCCATATTTTAAGTGAATTCTTTGAGCGATAATGAAGAGTAAGGACTGAGTTAAAATAACCTTCCAAGAACAAAGTTTATTGGAGGTTTAAAGGCAACAAGAATCAGGAGAAGAGATAGAGATAGAATAGAAGAGAAGACAATCCGCAAGTTGAATTAAACCTTCGAAACTAGTCCTGAAAAATTTATGAATATTCCAGGACTAGTTTCGAAGGTTTAATTCAACTTGCGGATTGTCTTCTCTTCTATCAATAAACTTCGTAGTTCCATGCTTAAAAGCCTCATTCCGGATTTGAACTTCTTTATATATACAGGATTCTTTGACAATGGAGTTTAATTTACATTCGGAAAACTAAGACAGCCTTAACATCTTGCGATAAGGAAAATGAGACATATGTTAGAGAAAAGGAAATATATCAATAAAAAGAATCGCATTTTCTATTTTTCAGCAGCTAATTTATTCAAAAACCATCCTCTATTCTCGAATTAGATTTTCTAGAGACGTTTGATATTCATAAAAGTCTCTCCATTTTTGTTAACGATCGCAATTCCAGTGCGTCTTTACTTTCAGCACTTTCATAATTTTTTTTGTAATCGTTTTCATGTTTTATCAATAGAGGGCGCCAGTAGTTTGATTTCCTTCTTCACGTTGCTGTTGCCTGAGCGCAAGCTTCTCTTTCCTGACTTGCACTTCTGCAACTGAAGAAGAGATGTTCTATGTTTAAACCTTCGAAACTAGACCTGCAAATTTATGAATACTATGATGATTCTTGTTGTCTTAACCACTCCAAACTATAAGATACCGGTGACTAAAGACAAATGTATGTAGAAAACTGCATGTATAAATGTAAAATATAATATATATCATTAATTGATTTAGATTTCCTTTTTAATCATTATGATCCTTTTTATTACTTGTTATTTCTATTTGCGTACGTTGATGATGTATGATGCAGTAACAGGGGTATACACCATATTCCGTAGCATTCTTGTTTTTTCAGGAAATATATGAGCCAAAGAGACTGATGTCTTTTGTGCATCTTAATTCTAACACTTTCTTTGCGACTGAAGAAAAATAAAGCTAACCAGGTCGTGTCTAATGAAGATGGAGGTAGTGCCACCACTATCGCTTTATGAGCCGGTCAACAGGGGAAAGAAATCAATACTACAGGTTGAGACAACTATTTACAAACTAAGAATACGAAAGCTTTGCTTGTCCAATAAAATGCACTTTATTTTACGACTTAATACTTTTATTTGAGATTAAATGCACTTTAATTTCATTTTTATGTTTTTAAATATTTATGTTTATGTTTTTAAATATTTATGTTTATGTTTTTAAATATATTTATGTTTTTAAATTTCTTAAGTTAAGGTAGAAGCATACAATATTAATAAATTCCAAGAGTTAAATAATATTTCCAATATAAATTTCATTTATGTGAGAGTAAATTGTGTTTACAGATGCTGATTACAGGTCAGCTGAAGTGCATATATAAAAAACTGTCAAATAACTGAAAACTTTTAAGTACGACGTATAAAGCTTTGCAATTTCCTCTTGGTTTAAAAAAAGAAAGAAAGAAAGGAAATGCCGTTTATAAGAAAATGCTGAAAGAAAATGTCGATCAATGAAAATGCATGAAATAAGGATATTCATTGGCATTCGCTCGCTGGACCGCAAGGTGGTAGGTTGTAATTATCTGAGCTGTTGAATGGAGTAATGAGATTGTATGATTATCAGTGCGTTCACTGCTGAATTTTATTTCGTCTTAAACATGACTGGCAGTGTTAATTGAGATGGTATTTCGGACAGTGAAAGCAATATTTCTTTTCTTGTTTTTGAAATGGATTCTGTTAGCATATATGATGTTCTACAAGACTTATAAAAAAGGATACTTACGATCAAGTTGATTTTATTGACGCGGTAAATTTTAAGAGATCTTCATTGAACTCTAGTGGAACATAGTTTAATGTTTTTATATAATTATTAAGATATTCTAATTCTCAACATGGTGTAATGTTTCTGTATAGTTATAAGGATTCTCTATACGGCAACAGCGAGTTCAGTTCAAAAAGGTTGTTACTTGGAGTGTGCTATGATAAGGGTTGCGCAAGCATTATTTCTTAAAAGGTTTGTTATATTATTTTTATGTCAGAAAAATAAGTAATATGTTGCAAACAAGTATGGAAGTTATAAAAAATAAATGTGCTGTTTCTTTAGAACCAAACTAAGCATTTATTTAAATTATGAAATGCTCAGGCTGTTTAGTTTCGATTTCGTTTTACCATCAATACCCACACTAAAAGACTGGTGACCGTAACAGTGGATTATCGAAGGAACTTCAACGCTGGTAACTTGCAAGGTGAGTGTTAAAATTCCTCCTTTTTGGGCAGAAAAGCCTGAAATTTGGTTTTTTCCCAATAGAAGCTCAATACGAAATTAATACAATAACTGTTGATAGTACCAAATTGAATTATGTAGTATCTCAACTAAAGCCAAAATATGTTGAAATTATTTGGGATATCATCACAGATAAAACATCTGATGATAAATATGCCTTAGTTAAGGAAATTCTCATTAAAATTATGCTTTAGTTAAAGAAATTTAGTTATTAGCGTTCAAAGAGAGCGAAAACAAGCGAATTAAGCGCTTAGTCACTAGCCTTGACTTTGGGGATATGAAACCTAGTGTTGTGTAGTAATTTTCACGTAACACTTAATTATTTAAGTTTGACTTAAGATTTAATTTTCATTATTCTAAATTTATGCTACACAACGTTATTTTATTTAATATCTTGTATTTATATTTGCTTTAGTTTAATTTTAATTAGGGGTTTTGGTACTTTAAGATTCGTACGTTTCTTCCACTGGTTACTCGTAAACGCGTTGAAACAGACAATGGAATTAGGTGCTTTCCTACGTAATAAACTTGATTTAAAATTACTTAACTTAGGTTGATTCTCATTTAACTTATATCATTGGATGCAGAAAAATTAGCCTTTTAATTTAAGAGTACTTTCAAGTCTCTAGCTTAATTAGTTTTTAAGTTACAGCTAATTATTTAACGAAAATTTTGCACTTCGTGAGATTTTTTGGTTGAGGGGGAAAGGCTTGAAAAGCGTCACTTTTGCAGTTGATTTCTAAGCCTTTGCTTAGGAATTTTGTCCGTTGCCTTAGGTTTGTTAGTTTTCCCACGCTTACGTCGAATTCTTGGTTCTTCCTTTGGCGGGCTTGGCGAGATTCGAATTTTTGTTCCAGTTCAACTCCTCGATTTTTGGACGATTGTAGCAGGGATTTGTTCGAGGCGTAGGGTTTAGGTTTTATTCACCCTTTTCGGCAAGTTTTGGCGATATCTGGTGTCCTGACCTGACAAAAAGGATGTGCAGGTGGGATTGCGGTCTCTTGGGACGTCTTCGCTTTTTCCTTCGGCTGACGAGAAGATATTTTCTCGGGTGCCTTGAGCACTTTGTTTCTACAACAGGGAGGATGAATTTGATTTCTTGATGGGGCGCATGGCTCCTTTCACTTGCTTCTTACTTCATGGCTTCTAAGCTTTCCTTTAATCGTTCTTCAACAATGAAAAGGATCTCATCTTCTACTAAACATCAATAGATATAGTTGTTCTTTAAAAATGAAAAGGAAATAATACTACAGTCGAAAATAACGTACTTCAAAATGAAAGGGAAAATTATTCTTCACCAATCCTACCGTTTGATGAACTTTCTTGGTCAAAATTTTGCTCGTCAGACTCCGTCTGCCCCTTCAATTTAAAAAGAACAGAAAACCTCTATAGCCAAGCATCCTGTGTTCCGACCTGTGTTTCCTGATGAATCTGAAGTTCATAATACAGAAAAGCCGCCATCCGGGTAAATCTGCTGCCGTCGGGCAAATCTGCTCCGTCATGCTGCCGTCAATTGATGACCCGTGTCTTCGTACCTGCATCTTCAAGTCGCAAATATTTCAGTCTTCTTAACATTTCTTCAAAGTACCATCGTTTGGACAGATAAGTAGTTTTTTGAACTTTAATTAACCTAAATTCTTAAAGAAATTTTTCATCCAAAATTTACTCATTAAAATAATTAAAATAGTTTAAGTATTTCTTGAAATTTTGTAGGACACCATTATTATCAGAAATTAAGATTTTATTAAAGTAAATGTTTGCTGTAAAGAATTTTGAAATGTGGAAAAATTTAAATCTTTAATATCTTTTGAGGATTTGTTGATTTAACTGAGATTTGAAGAAAATTTGTGAGCAGTCTTAAATTGCTCTTGTTAAAAATCTAATTTTTTTTTCCATTTTGGTGCAATACTTTTAAATATTTAACTCTGTACTTAATTATTAGAATTTTTACATGTTCTTGGATGAATAAGGTGTAAGAACCTTACAACTGTTAAATAAAATAGAAATTTTTAATTTAAATCTTAACTTATGAAATTAGTTATTAACAAGGAGTTGAATTGAAGTGTTCTTGTATAAGTTGCAATATTTGTGAAAACCATAGAAATGTTTAGCCATTTGGTTTCTAAATTAATGTTGGTAGTTCCCGGGGACTAGTATTATTTTATGATAATAGAAATTTGATTGATATCAGTGTTTAAGGAAAGTAATAAACTAAGTTAGTATTATTGATTTTATGTGTTTACTTGAATTTCTGATAACACAACATAGTTTCACCAGTAGCAAGGCTCTTCGGGTTATTAAAACGAAACTTAAAAAAATTAATCACAACGCAATGCCTAATTTGTTTAGTCAACTAGTAGTATTTTACAACTAGTATTTAACAACTGGTGCCGTGACTTTTGAACCAGTTTTTGAGCACTTAATATTTTGGTTGTTTTGAGCCATATTTAAGGGACATTATTAATTTCTTTTGGGTGTTGAACTTGATGCTGGTGGTTTTATGTTTATTTTAATTATTGCTATTTTTCTTCCACCTGTCTAGACTTGATACTAAAACCCAATCTGTTAAACGGTTACAGTAACCAGGTCTATGCAGTGGTCGTATTTTGTGATATACACATTTACCTTTTATTTTCTTGTGAGGGTGTATAACAGATGTGCACTTTTGTTTTGACACATTTTTATGGACTCTAATGCTCACAACACAAACAGCTACACAGATTACCTAAATGATTATAATCAGAACTGCTGTTGTTATTATGTGTTAGTATCTAAGTGCTACACAATTTGATTACTATTTACACAAAATTCATTCTATAACAGATGTGTATTTTCTCAAAATGTATGGAGTCTAATGTTAACAACGCTAACACTTACACTGTTTAATAGTTTAAAGTACTATTGTTATTTCTGTGTTAATATTAGTGTTGGTGCTCACCTGTGAGTCACAGACTAGGTTACCATTTTATCTTAGTGATTGCATTATTGTGGGTAACATATAGTTCAGTATGCCTAGAAAGAGAGTTCCTGCTAGTAGTAGTTTTTTCAGTATGGAGGAGAATCGAGAAGTCCAGGGTATGTCAGTTTTTGGGTCAGATCCTTTGGAATCTGTTCCTGTTTTTACAGGCGCATGCAGTGGAACTAGTTTAAGTGACTTCTTGGATAGAATAGACCTAATAGCCACTTATGTAGGCTGGTCAGATAAAGACAAACTGACTGTAATTAGAGTCAAGGTTGCAGGTGAGGCTGCTGATTTCATAAGAAACAACCCTAGGTTGAAAAGAGAAACCAGTCTCGAATATATTGTAAATGCCTTAAAGGAACGATTTACTTCTGTGCACAACTTGCACTCTAACATACGTGCTCTTATCCAGGCTTTTCAGAAGCCACACGAATCAGTAAGGCAGTTTGCTGCCCGTATAGAGGCACTTTCGTACAAAACTGTACCTGTAGAAAGAAATAGTGACCCTGCAGCTGAAGCTCAAAGGCAGGATTTATTACTGTCTGTATTTATTGAAGGTTTACAGCTTCATTTGAGACGATTACTGTTACCGCAGAATCATAAAACATTTACAGCTGCTAAACAACATGCCATTATCGAGGAAGATATGGGGGGTAAGAGCCATGCTAGTAGTGATTTTCCAGCAACTGAGGTTAGGGCAGTGCATGCGGCTAAGCCAGCACTTGAAAACGCTAGTACACCACCATCCGTACATACTTCAGAGCTCACTACAGCTATTAAGCTCCAGCAGGAAAATATAGCTCAGCTAACCAAAATGATGGGTTCACTTCAAACTCAAGTTCAGAGTTTACTATCACAGAGTACTCATACCAGACCCATTCAGCCCCGTTGTTACAGATGCAACAGAATTGGGCATATTAGCAGGAATTGCTATGTAAACATTGTGCCTAACCAGCACTCTAGACAGGGTCAACAGAGACTTATAAGTAATCAGACAGCTAGGCGTAATCCCAACAACACCACACCAGCTGTTTCGAGTAACTCAAATAACACAAATGTGACTAATAATGCTTTGAATCCCCAAGCTCCAAGCTTTAATTTAAACTAATTCAGGGTGGGGAGAAACCAGACTCCGTTTCGTCTCCTAAAGCCCTTTTGGAGGTACCATCCGTGTTTATTGTTTCCACAAGTGAGGCG
>KK117557.1:2285-16756 GCA_000611955.2 Stegodyphus mimosarum | reverse complement strand
CTTAATTGGTAGTGGGGAAACAGCGATTGTTAGAGAAAGATGTTACAATGGGAGGGTCATAAATAAAAACATCAAACCCAGTCGTACCATCTGCTGACCTGAAGGCGATTTTCGTGCCGAAACTGGAAAATATTGGAAAGCCTTCAAAGGAAACCTTTCTGTATGCGAAAAATTTGCGAAACAAAATTTCTTCTGCAAAAGTAAATGTAATTTGCACGGAACTCATGAATAACTTTTAAAGAATTTAGCATCACCTAATTTGCAAACAATTTCTTTTTGCATAGAATAAATACTTAAACAGTTATCTTACAGTTACTGTAGAAACAGAGAAATTTGATATAATTTTTATTTTAGCTGTGCGCATTGATTAAAGATACTATATTTTTTTAATTACTATAACAGTTCATAAAAACAGTTACTTCAATATATATTTTGAACAATTCTTCTGAAATAAAAATGAGATTTTTGAGAGTTTAGATCCTGTAATTCCATTTTAGACTAATGTATCATTTATATGTTTGTATCGAAATTTATTTAGTTGTGTGAAGTTTAGACATTTTATTATTGAAATATGAGGACAAGGTGCGTTTCCTTAAATAAAAATTCGTTTTACTCCTCTGATTTTTTGTCTAAAACGAACTACTGAGAAATTTCCTTGGCATGATATGAAAAACATTCGCAAATAATATCGTATTTGATTAAATCGCTTTTTGGCGTTGATAATATAAAGTATTAAAAGTACATAAAATCCTATGATGCATTTTTTACCCGATGCAAAATACTTCCGTTTTACTGAAAGTGTTACTGAATAAAATAGTCCAAATGCTATCTGATTATGAATATTTTACTGTTATCAAAATGCGTTTACTTCAAAATTTTGAAACGGTTGGGACATAAAATTCTCAGAAGGTAAGAGTAAATATTTATGAAAAATAGTTGTTAGTAGAATAAAAATATAAATAGCTTTTTATAAAATCGTCGCAATCATTATACGAAGGTGGAAAAAATACAATGGTGATCTGGGTGATGCAAAAAATTTCGAAAAAAGGAAATAAGAATTTCGGATTCTTTGTCTATATCAAAATTTGAAATGGCACAATTAGATGCTCAAATAAAGAGAGACAACTTTAACTTTCACGGAGGATTTTCGGAGGGAAAACACTTTGTTATTTACGACTACGGTTAATTAATTAGAGCAAAGGAGTGCTGTCTCTGTATCGGAAGGGATGCCTTCTTGGAAGACGTTTTAAAGAAACCTGGCTGAATTCACTTTAAGCATGGGGAAAACGCAATTCCAGATCAAACTACTAGTGTTCAGTGACGTTATTCTCGGTCGCTAATGGATGTTATTTACGACTAAGGACTGATGAGCTATATTAAATTAGGTACTGATTACCATTTATTTTAAAATTCATTACTTAATTCTTATGATTGGGGTTTTACTAAAAAGGCCAATATATGTATGTATTTCTTGAAATCATTTTTCACATCTTATTAATATTCTATGTGCAGTTTTTATGGTATCCTTCCTTCACGTCCACTCAAATCGGACTATTTAAAATTTGAAATCTATGCTTCATTTGAAATATTTCTTTTTTGGTTTGGTTTAATTGACAAAGCGCTCGAGGGCTATCAGCCAAAGGAGGGATGTTTTTATGGAGAACTGTCTAAGAGAAAATGGCTCCTATACATGTTACACAATGGAAAAAATCACGAAAACGTCCATGCAGCCAGCCCGTTCGCTGGGATTCGTAAAATAATCTTCAATATATATTTTGCTGAAAAGTGCGTTCTTTTGTGGGATTTTTCTAATGGGTAGGGGGGGGAATTGTCTGTATTTTGAACCCACATGGTTTTTTGCGAATTTGGTACCTTTCGGGAAATATTTTGTCAAGGCGAGGAAATAAAAAGAATAATTGTTACTTCGATTCTCGCGCGTTTTCTCTTTAAGATCTTTCTTCAATATTTTTCTCCGTTGCAAATACCATTATTAATTCTTTGAGTTGATATTTATCATTTTTTCGAGTTCGGTGTTAAATAATGGCTAAAAATAAAGGAAATTTTCTTTGTTTCATTCTTTTTCAATTTATTCCATTTTTTAATGTGCATGTAAAGGCAGTGTAATGAATATAAACATTTCAGGTGATGAAAATTAATTTTAATGTTATTTCTAAATGACATACATTCCACGACTACTGTTTACTTGAGTGAAATTTTGGTTTGTTATGTTCTAAATGATAACTAGCGGCTGAGCGGATAAAATTTCTTTAACACTGATAATTCAACCCGGATTCAAATTCCCGATGAACGGATTAACTGCATCAACTTTTCGTATTCGTTCGTGTCCGTTCGTGTATATGAGCCTGTTTCCGTCAAACGTCCTCCACGAAAGCCCCCTTCGCTTAGGCACATAATCTTTTCCTTAATCCGATGAATAAAAATAAAATTATATTCGAAATAAGAAAGCTAAATTTATCAGTGTCTCATAACTATATTTAGAAACCCTTCCTTTAGTGAATAAATTTGATGACAAAATGAATCTCGACTGTGAAATAAATGAAAAACGAACTTTTATTAAAGCAATTAGTGAAGAATATTTTATAATTCAAATTTAAAAAAGTTTCAAATCTTATTAATTTATCCATTGTTATATGTTTGCGTCTATAATATGATGTATGTATCAATTCGTTCAGAAAGTACATAGATACGTTAGTTTAGATTAATTAAACATGGGAAGGCATACGTAGGCTGCCTACCAAAGGAAAATGAAGCCTTCGTGGAGATCTCTTAAGGGAAGCTATCTCGTATTCAAGTTTCACATGGGGTAGACAAGGAAAACCAACCATACAGCCAGCCCGATCGCCTGGCCTCGAACTACCAATATTCAGCGGTCTTGACCAAAGTGTAGTGTTCAGAAAGCAATTTTTACGTGAAAATTGTGTTTTGGAGGGAATCAAACGATATATTAGAATACTAAACACGTATACAAAAACTGAGATGTATACCAATTTTTAGTTCCCTGAACTTAATCCTCAGTATGATTTTTTATTAATATTCATCAACTCAGTGCGAATCTTCATTACTCCCAAAGAAAGGAACAATAAAAAGCTTGAGATCTGAAAATTTCGCATATCAGTCTGATACCTCACAGGCGATTTTAGCTTTCTGAAAATGTGTATCATTAGAACTGAAGAAATAATCTTTATCTTAATTGACAAAAATCTTTATTTTTTGAAATTTTAATGGGTTCCTGAATATGCAATTTTGAGTTTAAAGAAAAAATGCAGCAACATATAAGTCGACGAACAACTATTTCCCTTTTATTCTAGGGTAAAAGAAATATCTAAGTGGTAAACCTAAATTTTTGTTATTGAATACATTGGAACTACACACGATTTTATTTTCTAAACCTCCAGGGCTTTCTTCTGCATTTCTTTCTTGAACCTAAAACTCTGAAGTAGTTAAGAAAATTAAAGATCTTATATGCCTGATATAAAGGCAGATCAAGCCTCGATCATCGTCGCGTGAAAGAAAAATTAATTAAAAAATTCTTACCTCGTGCATTGGTAAATTTTTGTTAGTGCACGTTTTGTTAAATAATGATTGAATGCAGCACAAACGCAGTGACCAATTTTTGTCTCTCCAGAAATGAATTTTACAAAGGTGTAAAAGCAATAACACTTATTTGGGAATTCGAAAATGCTTTCTAAATGACACTTGTAATAATTAAACTCTATTTAATTTGCTCTTCAATATCAGGATAATTATAATAATTAAAACGAAAATGTATATATTGTTTGAAGGATATGTTTGAATATTTGAAATCACTAAATTCTCTATACTGTGACAAGTTAATATACGTAACTCTGATTACTTCGCTTATTTTTCAGTATAAAATCTACGTGCAAATTTAAAAAATTATTTTAATCATAAAATGAAACACTTTTTGGAATAAAATTGTCTAGTAGCATACATTTCGTCTGAAAATAAAACAATAAATAGGCTTTCGTGGGAAAAACTGCATACATCCACTTGCAGTGTGAAAGCGATTAGAGTACTTCCCTCATTCTAAGGCCTAAAGCTTTTGAACTGGACTGAAAGGAAATACTGACCGTTTCCCTGCCTACCCAACAAAAGAGCACTAATCACCTTGTCGTTAAGACTCAACCTGAAAATTTCGCCCCCTTTCCATAACCGCTGAGCGAAGAGCCCCCCGTAAAGGAACACATCTATTTTTCGAGCCCACAGCCCACGTGAAAAGATTTTGAAAAACGAATTTGTAAATATATATATATATATATATAATTATAAAATCCGTTCTTAAATTTTGTATATATTACGCGCATATTATATAAGATTGAATATTTTCCTACTGAACTGTACTGAACGTCTTTCTCCTACGATACTGAGAAAAGTTTAGCCTCTATTTCTAAAAACAGATCAAGTATTTTCAAGTAGAGTGTATGTTGAAAAGAAGCGGTAATGTAAAACGACTAGAAGAAAGAACAGGATGTGCGTTGAAAATTAGAAGAGGGACGATAAGAATGAAAGGCAATGTGCATGGTCATTCCACGTATTATATATGGTACCTTTGGATGAAAAAGACTTCTTTTCCGTTATCCAACAGTCAATACCCCCTGGACATATGTAACTGTTTCTGTTGGTATAACTGGGCTCACACTCTAAAATTTAGAATGATGCGAAAGAAAAATCGATAGTATAATTTACATTTAAATTTTTCCAATATAGATGTTACCTGCTAATTGCATTACAATTAGCTAACTACAGAGCACAAGAAATATAGTAAGACTAGAGTTATCCTATTGCGGGTGTCGAGTTTAGTACTGGAATAAAATTTTTGAATTCGTTTCGGCTAGGTGAACCTTGCTAATAACCGAATGATAAAATACTTGCTGATAGTTTTATTTAGGTTCGAACATAAGTGAACCGTATAAGAAAATTAAACGTTTAAGAAAATGATTTGTATTCCAAAAGTAGTTGTTTACAGGATGAAAAAATTTGAAAATTTTATTTAAAGCAATTTTGCTTTAAGTTTCTTTTCCTTATCAATTACTTGAATAATTTTAGAAACTGCTTCATTAATCGTGTAGATTGGGGAATCTTTAAATTAAAATTATAAATAAATTAGTATGTAAAAACCTTACTTTGTAAATTGATTCCAATACAGTTACATTCATAAACGGAAATGTTTCGAAATAAGTACAGCATTGTTAATTAGTTCATCACCAAGCTTACTATCTGTCAGCTGAAATATTTTTAAGAAATTATCAAGGATGCATGTATTCGCGTATAAAACCTTTCCTAATTCTGATAGGAATAAACTTTCATAATAGTTAGGAGTTCATATATATATGTATATATAAGAAATGCTTTGTATTTCTTAGTGTAAAATAAATTTATACTGTGTTTTAATAGTTTATACTCGTAAAACGGAAGTTCTTTTGAGATTGATGTAATTCACGCTGAAGAAAAGTAAGCATGTTAACGAAATTAAAGAAATCCAAAGGGTTAATTATGCTTCATAAACTGTGGTCATACAATTAATTTTAATTCTAGAGTGTACTTTAGAATCTATAATAAGTATTCTTATCGATGAAATTCTCAATATTTTTAGAAAGCGGAATTTCGTAAGAAAAGATATACTATGGTTAAATATAAACAGATTTGTACAGAAGGAAGCACTTTGTTTCTTTAGAGAAAAATCTTAAGTTTCCCTAAATGATTGTTGTTACGATGTACAAAAAGTAGTTGATGTTTACGAGACAGAGCGTCTGAATTCACCAATTTTTCCTCCGTTGTATACTTTTCTTTTTATGAACTTTTATTTAGCTGACGCTTGGTATTTGTTGCGATGGTTAAAACTTTGTAGTCGATATTTCCTGCTATGCTATCCAAATTCATATCTTGTTTGCATCCTGTTTATACATGACAATACATTACGACGAAGCGGTTTCTTAAAAATTTCACTCAGATTTTTTTAATTGTGTGAATGATTTTTCGCACATATCTTCGTTTAACGAAAAAATTAAAACTCATAATTTTACTGTTGGCACCATCGGATAGAGCAGAAAAATCTTTTAATTGAAGTTTATATATGACTGTAAGGTATTTTCTAATTTTTTGATAAAATCGCTGAATTTTTTGACCACCTGACGCAACAGAATTTTTGGAAACAAAAGAATAATTATTAATTTCCGAAAAATGTTTTCCCAGTTGAATAATTTAATTGAAAACTTGTCATTGAGGGTAAAAATTTAAAAATTTAAAAGAGAGAGAGAGAGAGAGCTCTTAAAAATGAGGTTTGATTTGAAATTCATAAAATAATTAATGAACTAAAAGAAAATATATTTTATTATATGGTTAACAGGAAAGAAAGATTAACTAATTCTCCTTACAAAATCCATCTGCAATTTTATATCGCGAATAACAAAAGGGAGGGTGCCTACACAATCAACTCGAATTGCACAATCAGAACTATTAACCATTATGTTTATAAATTTATCAAGGGCGTTCTATGGTTTGATTATTCGTGAGTTAAAATTGTAGATGAATTTTGTCTAGAGAACTCTAAAATGGCCTGTTCTTGAGAGTGCTTTTGAACTTTTCGAAGCGAGGAGCTGGAAGGAATTCTAAATGCCCTCGTGCGGATTCGAACTCCCGACCTCTCGCATACGTATCGAGAGGGCTCCCAGTTATACTACGAAGGGATGCCGAAGGGAAGGAGAAAATACCTTATGAACTATTTAATAAATTACTTTTCTTTTTTTAGTGCATTAATATTTTTATGATTTTTTTATAAAAACGCCTGTTTTATAAAATCCCTTTTTGAATTCTCTACACTAAATTCAGACTGGAAAAATAAAAATAACTTACTTGTTATGGCATAAGATTGGTAAATTAATACAAGATATTCAAACTAAAAAATTAATATGGCGTTGGTTATGCAAATTTGCATCCTAATCACCGAATGGATATTGAATAAATCTCGATAATCTTATAATAACGGGTTGATACAATTAAGGCCAGTCCTATTTTTTATATATTATATTCTAAAAGCAATATCAACTAAAGAAATGTACTAATAATTATGAAGGCTGAAAATGAAATTTTTTAAATTTATAAAGTAGGCATCAAAATTAAATTTCCTTCTTAATTAATTCCCTGCTGATGTTGCTCTTATTTAATATCGTTTCTCTTAAGCAACATTATTAATTAAATAAATAAAAGTTACAAAATAACTACTGCTATATTTGATCAAAATTTTTATGGATTAAAACATCTCAAACTATGCGGAATACTAGGAATCCAATATATTCTTATCCTGGAGTAAGATTACATTGAACTCATTGAAATTTTTCCATAATTTAAAAATAAGATCTTATTAAACCTTAAACTCGTAAGGCAGAAAAACAAGTAGCCTTTCTAACACCTACACAGTAGTGAAGAATTTATATTGCAATCAAACGATTTTTGAGAAACGGCCAAACTTTGGCAATTATGTTCCATATTACATACATTCATTTGAAACATTACTTTGCAGTTAATCCGATTGTGCAATTCCACGATTATTATTTTTTGGGGGGAATTAAGGATTTTAGTATTGATAATTAGAGACGATAATAGTCCTGATAGCAGTATTTTTATTTAGAGAAACATGAGTAAAACTTTTATATATATATATACCCTCTGTAATACCAGACCATGTTCCTTTATGAAAGAAACCATGTACCTTTTTACGAAGGATACAACAGTATGGTATGTATGCATATTTCTTTCGCATTGAGGAAAAACGGAAATACTTACAATCCTTTTTGAACTTGATACAGCCATCAAATTTTGAACATCATCCGAACATGTGCACCTCGAACACCGAATTTTGAATTTCGAACTTTTCTTTTTTTAATTTATTCATAATTTATGAGAATTTAAGGAGCTTTTGAATATGTACTCAGTGATTCAAATTTAATGTTTTAAATTTGTTCAGAAAGCGGAACTTCGTTTATTCTGCTAATTCAAATTTAAGCAGATAACTCAGCGATATAAAAGAAGTGTGTTGCCATTTTGCAAAAACGCAATATATTTATCTTTCGGATTTAACCGCATTGCGGAAACACAGCGGCACATAGAATCACCAAATTTTAGACACACATAGTGCTGTGCTAGAACATCCTCAGCTCGAAGCCCGAATTTTGAATTTCGATTTTATTTTTTATTTATTTATTATTTCGTGTGAATTTAAGGATTTTAAATAAAAATTAAGCAGTTAAAATCTTTGTTTTGTCAGTGAGCAAAACGTAAGATTTTTTAAATGTATATACACTCACGTTTGTGAAAATTGCAACACCATGAAGGACTTACGCGAGTGAGCTGAAATTTTCAGGAAATGCAAAGTAGCGCATGATATGCAAATGATTAGAATTGCAAATCCGTAGCGCATGCGTATGCTGAGCAGCGCCCTCTGAACGGCTGATGGATCCGAATAAATAGACGGCTGTAGCGAGGCGTGTATGGTTATCGGTGGTTATCTGCTAGTGGTAAACGTTAACTCAATCTGTACTTATGCCTCGGCGACGAAAGAGAGCGAGATTTGAACAACTTACAGAGTTTGAACGAGGGAGAATCATCGGCCTTCGTGAAGCTGGATTGTCGTATCGTGCAGTAGCCTCTCGTGTGCAGCGTAACAGCAGCACAGTGATGCGCGTTTGGAAGCAGTGGACGGACGAGTGTCGGACAACTCGGAAATCCGGGAGTGGACCCCGAAATGTGACGTCAGCTCGCGATGATAGACACCTGGTCCGCATGGCGCGGACGGACCGTACAGCTTCCTCTAGACAATTGGCAGCACTGTGGTCAATAGCTACAGGTGTTTCATTGTGTGCTTCATCAATTCGTAGACGTCTGCTGCAGTGTGGACTGCGCGCACGGACTCCTTTATACAGGATCCCCCTAACGCACGACCATCGCCGCCTGCGGCTACAATGGGCCAATCAGCATAGAGACTGGCGTGCTGATTGGCAGCATGTCGTGTTTTCTGACGAATCCCGCTTTAATTTGTGGTACCATGATGGCCGCATTCGTGTCAGACGCTATGCCGGTGAACGCCACCTTCCGGAGTGCATTATCGAACGCCACAGTGGACGAACACCCGGAGTTATGGTCTGGGGCGCCATAGCATATCATAGACGATCTCAATTGCTACGAATTGTGGGCAATCTGAACAGCAACCGGTATATCCGTGAAGTTCTACAGCCCGAAGCTGTTCCCTTCCTTCAAAGCTTGCCAGGCGCTGTATTTCAACAGGACAATGCCCGCCCTCATACTGCTCGGATTGTTAAATCCTTCTTTGCAGCGCAGCAGGTACAGCTTCTTCCTTGGCCTGCGTGTTCCCCGGATATGTCGCCAATTGAACATGTGTGGGATGTCATTGGTCGGCGTCTTGCTCGTGATCCTCGTCCTGTTGCGTCTGCAGACGAACTTTGGGTACGCGTACAAACGATATGGAATGCTCTTCCTCAGTCAGACATTCAAACTTTGTTTGACTCCATGCCACGTCGTGTAGCAGCACTTATTGCGGCGCGTGGTGGCCACACAAAATACTGATTCTGATCTCTTGTTCTTGTTTGTTTGCTTTGAACATTTAATCATTTATTTGTACCACTACCACTCAACTGTGTATTAAATTGCATTCAATTATGACGATTCCTTCTTGGTGTTGCAATTTTCACAAACGTGAGTGTATATATATCAAATTTCAGAAAAGTCACCGATAAAAGAGAAACGTGTTGTCACTCGGCAAAATTCCAAAATTTCGAATTTAATCAACAGACTTAACGATCTAAAATAAATGTATTGCCGCTGTCCGAATTAAAATATATTTATCATCCACACAGCAGTGTGTTGTCATTCAGCAAAGCGTAAAGTAGTTTTTAATTTTTTTCCAAATTTGTTCTTTTTTTAATTAGCAGACTAAGCAATTGAAAAGCAATAAAGCATATTCATTTCAATTATTATTAATCATTAGCTGGATTTATTAAAATCGTATATATTTTTTCTTATAATTACTATTTCAGGAGTTTGGTCGCAAAAGGGGCTAGTTCTGTAATAAATTCATCTATACCGATACATTTGCTCGGAAATTCATTTGGCATCTTGATCTTAAATGCTCACGTGCACATACAGTGAGTCCCAAAATTAAGGGTACACTTAATGCTAACTTAATTTGTAGACTATTAAGAATAGAAATTATTATGCAAGTTTTCCTAGTTTTGTCCCATTAAAAAATATACATTTTTCTTCTTAACTACACAAAAAATAAGTTATGAAACTCCGTTAAAAAAATATTATATTACTTAAGCGAAAATCCTCAACTTCTGAAAGTCACAAAATTGAAAGTACACTTCTTAAATGACTGTGTAAAACTACCAGTAAAATTTTAAAAATAATTTGTACCTAAGATTTATACAAAAATACAACCTTTTAGTATCCAAATTTGTGCTTACTACCTTTCTGTGTGACAAATATGAAGAATAGGAAAGAAACGACGATTGAGGAAAGAAAACTGGCCATTAATCTGTCTAAACAAGGCAACTCTTTGAGAAAAATAGGAGAAATACTTGGAAGAAGTGTAAATTGCATTAGAAAAATCATTCAAAAATTTAGAAAGGATGGTACGCTGGAAAACCAAGCAGGAAGAGGCAGGAAGAAAATTTTCAGTTCAGCAGCAGAGAGGAGAATTGTACACAAGGTAAGGATTGATTCTACAATAAGTGCTCCAAAAATTGCCGCAAGTACTTCGGAAACTGTGGGTAAATCTGTTTCTGCAGAAACAGTGCGCAGAATTCTCAGAAGGGCAGGTTATAATGGCAGAAAAGCTCTCAAAAAGGCCCTTCATTAGTAAAATAAATACAGCTAAGAGATTAAAATTTGCTAAAGAGCACATCCTAAAGCCTAAAGAGTTTTGGAATGAAGTTATCCACGTAATTTTCCCACGTTACAGAGAGATGACATAATTTCATCCGACAACATACAGAATTTGTCGCACGATTCACCTTACCATTTAAGGCAAAGGGATGCACATGGTTTTGTGTATAAAAAGTGATTTGCCATGTTCGAAAGTTTGTAGTTTGATTTGTATACAATTCAGTAGTAGTAGTAGTCATTTTATTGGTTAATCTATTATATTTAACTAATTTTGTATTACTTAGTATGGTTGTGTAGTATTCTTGGCTTATCCTTGGTAGAGTGTTGCTTTTGGATTTTTACATGTTTAGGCATGTGAGGTAGTGATCATGTTGTCTTGGAATTTAACTTTCTAGTCTCAATAGCCTGTTTTTTTTAGGTTTGCAGGGCTGGTCCTTGTGAATTGTCTCCATTTCTTTAAGTTCAAAATTTTTTTTGGTTGTCCCATCTCTTGGTACCAGGGATTTGTTTAGGTTAGAATTTTGACTTGATGGTTTTCTTTCCAATTTCATGGTGATTGTCTTGTCCTTAGATTATGCAACTCATTTGATTATTGCCAAGGATTGATTTGTAGTTTTGTTTGCGCTGTACAGTTGCGGTGTTATTCTTTTGCATTAATATTGGGGTGCCAGTCGTTAGGGAAATGAAATTATGTGTACTGTTAGGCAGAATTTATGGTTGATACTGTAGGCATTTCCTTACAAACTTTCTTTTGGGTTTGTAGTGTCACTTTTATTTGGTGATTGATTTTGCAGGTAATTAGTAGCCTGTTTGCATTATGTTTTGTGTCAAGCGCTTTTAGCTCTTGATTTGTTTTGGTTTCGAACACCCGTATACTTAGTGGTGTTTGTTTATTTACTTTTCACTTTCGTTGCTTTATGGGGGGTATCGTGTTGATTACAATTTGTTTACGTTTTTATTTCAAGGCGTGTCACTTGTTGCTTGCCAACACTTATTTTTTTTATTGATTTGTATTTAGTTGTACTCCAGGAAGACTTCTTGACCCTCTTACATACAGTTATATATATATATATTTTTTTTTTGTTTTGCTAACCATTTTTATGGTAGGATTTGATTATGATGATACCTTGTGTCCTTTTCTGTGATTGACAAGTGATTGTACCAGCACCTTACTTACTACTTCGTTTAATTGAACACTTTGTAAACCTTTTTCCATTGGCTGTGTCTCGGAAAATTTATGGCTTGCCAAAAATTTTTCCTTGATCACGGGAGGGATGTTGTGTAGCAATTTTCACGTAACACTTAATTATTTAAGTTTGACTTCAGATTTAATTTTCATTATTCTAAATTTATGCTACACAACGTTATTTTATTTAATATCTTGTATTTATATTTGCTTTAGTTTAATTTTAATTAGGGGTTTTGGTACTTTAAGATTCGTACGTTTCTTCCACTGGTTACTCGTAAACGCGTTGAAACAGACAATGGAATTAGGTGCTTTCCTACGTAATAAACTTGATTTAAAATTACTTAACTTAGGTTGATTCTCATTTAACTTATATCATTGGATGCAGAAAAATTAGCCTTTTAATTTAAGAGTACTTTCAAGTCTCTAGCTTAATTAGTTTTTAAGTTACAGCTAATTATTTAACGAAAATTTTGCACTTCGTGAGATTTTTTGGTTGAGGGGGAAAGGATTGAAAAGCGTCACTTTTGCAGTTGATTTCTAAGCCTTTGCTTAGGAATTTTGTCCGTTGCCTTAGGTTTGTTAGTTTTCCCACGCTTACGTCGAATTCTTGGTTCTTCCTTTGGCGGGCTTGTCGAGATTCGAATTTTTGTTCCAGTTCAACTCCTCGATTTTTGGACGATTGTAGCAGGGGTTTGTTCGAGGCGTAGAGTTTAGGTTTTATTCACCCTTTTCGGCAAGTTTTGGCGATATCTGGTGTCCTGACCTGACAAAAAGGATGTGCAGGTGGGATTGCGGTCTCTTGGGACGTCTTCGCTTTTTCCTTCGGCTGACGAGAAGGTATTTTCTCGGGTGCCTTGAGCACTTTGTTTCTACAACAGGGAGGATGAATTTGTTTTCTTGATGGGGCCCATGGCTCCTTTCACTTGCTTCTTACTTCATGGCTTCTAAGCTTTCCTTTAATCGTTCTTCAACAATGAAAAGGATCTCATCTTCTACTAAACATCAATAGATATAGTTGTTCTTCAAAAATGAAAAGGAAATAATACTGCAGTCGAAAATAACGTACTTCAAAATGAAAGGGAAAATTATTCTTCACCAATCCTACCGTTTGATGAACTTTCTTGGTCAAAATTTTGCTCGTCAGACTCCGTCTGCCCCTTCAATTTAAAAAGAACAGAAAACCTCTGTAGCCAAGCATCCTGTGTTCCGACCCGTGTTTCCTGATGAATCTGAAGATCATAATACAGAAAAGCCGCCATCCGGGTAAATCTGCTGCCGTCGGGTAAATCTGCTCCGTCATGCTGCCGTCAATTGATGACCCGTGTCTTCGTACCTGCATCTTCAAGTCGCAAATATTTCAGTCTTCTTAACATTTCTTCAAAGTACCATCGTTTGGACAGATAATAAGTTTTTGAACTTTAATTAACCTAAATTCTTAAAGAAATTTTTCATCCAAAATTTACTAGTTTAAGTATTTCTTGAAATTTTGTAGGACACCATTATTATCAGAAATTAAGATTTTATTAAAGTAAATGTTTGCTGTAAAGAATTTTGCAATGTGGAAAAATTTAAATCTTTAATATCTTTTGAGGATTTGTTGATTTAACTGAGATTTGAAGAAAATTTGTGAGCAGTTAAATTGCTCTTCTTGTTAAAAATCTAATTTTTTTTCCATTTTGGTGCAATACTATAAATATTTAACTCTGTACTTAATTATTAGAATTTTTACATGTTCTTGGATGAATAAGGTGTAAGAACCTTACAACTGTTAAATGAAATAGAAATTTTTAATTTAAATCTTAACTCATGAAAATAGTTATTAACAAGGAGTTGAATTGAAGTGTTCTTGTATAAGTTGCAATATTTGTGAACACCATAGAAATGTTTAGCAATTTGGTTTCTAAATTAATGTTGGTAGTTCCCGAGGACTAGTATTATTTTATGATAATAGAAATTTGATTGATATCAGTGTTTAAGGAAAGTAATAAACTAAGTTAGTATTATTGATTTTATGTGTTTACTTGAATTTCTGATAACACAACATAGTTTCACCAGTAGCAAGGCTCTTCGGGTTATTAAAACGAAACTTAAAAAAATTAATCACAACGCAATGCCTAATTTGTTTAGTCAACTAGTAGTATTTTACAACTAGTATTTAACAACTGGTGCCGTGACTTTTGAACCAGTTTTTGAGCACTTAATATTTTGGTTGTTTTGAGCCATATTTAAGGGACATTATTAATTTCTTTTGGGTATTGAACTTGATGCTGGTGGTTTTATGTTTATTTTAATTATTGCTATTTTTCTTCCACCTGTCTAGACTTGATACTAAAACCCAATC
>KK117555.1:240693-294363 GCA_000611955.2 Stegodyphus mimosarum | reverse complement strand
ACGCCCGACCACACAGTGCTCGCATCTGCCAACAAGCTCTGCAAGGTATGCAGATGCTTCCCTGGCTACTGTACTCTCCTGACCTGTCACCAATCGAACATGTTTGGGATGTGATTGGACGCCGTTTGCAGACTCTGCCCCTGCCTCGTTCAGAAGACGAACTGTGGCAAATGGTTGAAAGGGAACAGAGAGCCATCCCTCAGGACACCATCCGCACTCTTATTGACTCTATGCCTAGACGTGTTTCTTCGTCCATCGCTGTCCGCGGTAGTTCTACATAAAAGTAATACTGTTTATATGGTCTCTAATATTTATAAATAAGTGTACTGTTGTAATGTAGTAATTCAATTGATTCTATCAATTGATATGAAGCGCTGAACTCTCATGCAAATCCCATGGGTAAATTTTGCAACATATTGAGTACACAGTAATGTCTTACTATAGATTAGTGACCTCTAACGTATCTTTATGCAAGAATTGTGTTTTAGTATTTATATATTATTATGCGTCTTATAACATATCATATGTATTGTGTCAAATTACAGAGAGTATAAATCATCTTCTAAATATTGTATTATACACAATTTCTATTTCTTATTATTATGAATAATATTACAAAATATTGTCATAATTGTTGCATTAAATGTAGATTATTGTGTCGTATGATGTATGATAAGGCTACATCATGTAATTTCATGACCCATCTCAGATTTATTTAAAAATGTACTGCATTGCTATGCACCGTATCTTATATTGTATTGTATCTTATATTATCTAAGATTTCTATTAAAATGTACTATATTTCTATGCACCGTATTCTTTGCAATAGCTTTAAGGTACTTTGGTTGACAATAAGAATTTGTGGAATCTTTAGTATCATACCAGGGTACTATTTGTTGTATTGAAATATAATATGCATTTTAGATATTCCCATTTAATTATATTATAACATAACTTATACTGAAATTATAGTTGTATTGTTTTTTAAGTTGTATTACATCATGAGTTATTTTGTACCGAGTTGAATATAATATTATATTGATTTTGGTGAAATGTATTGCACTACTCTTTCTGAAAGTACAGGTTACGTACTTAATACTGTGTTGGAGTGCAGGTACTGTGTTAAGTATAATTTGTATAGCTATTTACTCTAGCATTTTCACGTATCGTTATGATGTACTCTTGATTATAACGCATTCTATGTATTGTATTTATATATTAAAAATAGTTTTAGTCACATGATATTGAATAAATTGCTTGTGATACATTCTATAGTGCTATATTACATAATACTGCATTTTCAGAATTGCCTTAGTAATATAATATTGCACATTAGGTACATATTTACATATTGTTTTGTATTTCAATATTTTCATCTTGTATTTTGGTATTTTAGTTATTCCATAGTGCTGTGTTATAAAATATCGTATCTTAAGAACTGTTTTATTAATATGATATTGCACAATAGGTACACAATTGTATATAGTTTTGTATTTTAATATTATAGTATTGTAGTTTAGTATTTAAGTTTCGTACTGTTTAATATTCTAGTATTTAATGTGACGCTGTCATATTGTATCAAAGTATTGATAATTGTAATGGATCCTACACTTTATCACAGTTACTGAAATCATAGGTTGTATCGCTTCCTAGGTTGTATTGCATCATGAGTTATGCTTCGCACTGTGTTGACTTTAATTTTATATTAATTTTGGTGAAATGTATTGTTTTGACCGATAGCACAAGTCCAGTACTAATTTTGTATAACGTTGTACTTCTATTTATAATGCAACATATAACGTTATATTACAAAATATTGTATACTAAGAATTTTAAAAATTGTCTAGTAATATGGCATTGAACAATAGGTATAGAATTGCACATTGTTATGTATTTTAGTTTAGTACTTAATGTTTTAATTTTGTCTTGTTTAGTATTTTAGTATTTAACGCTACAATGTAATATTACACCAAGTATTGATAATTGCACTGAATCCTAAATTTTTATTAGAGTCATTCTATCTTCAATTGTATTAATTTCTTTAATTACTTTAAAATCATAAGCTGTATGTATTGAGTCACAGATCGTATGGAACTTATTAGCGGCATTAAATCATAGGCTGTGCTGATAACTGTACTATTTTGAATTATAAGTTGCACCTTGTCCTGTAGAAATTACTATATTGATTCTGAAGTATTGAATAATGATGATTATGCCATTTCGAACTACAAGTTGTTTTTGTACAAGGTTTTGAATAATGAATATATGAGTGTTTATTTAATATATATTTAGTGATAAGTTGTTTGGAACTTATCAATTATTTTACATCATAATTTGTTTTGAAAATTCAACTATTTTGAATCACAAGTTGTATTTTGCTAATTTCATAGCGCTTCTAAAGTATTTACTAAATTTAGTCTTGTATTTCTCTCTTCAAATGAAACAATCATAATTATATTAAGGCTTATATTGTCATATATTACACTCTCTCGTGGTTGCATATGTATCTCAACTTTTGTATTGTACAGGCATACACTGTTTTAAATATTTATCATCTTGATAAATGATGAATGTTAAACTTTTTATGTCTTTTAATCAGTTCAAATTAATCTTCTTTTGTGAATTATGTGTAGTCAGTAATGTCTATGATACAGGTTGCTATATGTTTTGTATTTTTTTTTTATTCTCTTTAATAGTGTTATTTTTATAATATTGTATACCGCATCTTTGTAATATCTCGCCTTTGTTTGGCATTGTAACTTTGTTCGTTTGTAATTCAATAAATGCCCGGGATTTGGCTTGAGTGGGTGTTTGGGGGGGGCGCTTTTGGCTCGTAAGGCTGCCCTCTGGATGGTCCGGGCGTTGGGTTTCGGAGTTGGGTGCGGAGCGCCCGTGTGGCCTCAGGATTCTCGGCTTTAGATAGTGGTGGACGCGTTGCATTTACCAATTAAACATAATGGTAGAGGGGTGGTGCACACGTCCTCCGTCAACTATCAACTATCCTACTGAGCCGACGCCGTTCTCGCTCTGTATTCTGACTATCATTTTGAAATAAAGATCACTTATTTTTTTTTTTTTTTTTTTTTTCTTAATTCCATCACTTTCTGACCACTCTTTCTTGGTGTTGCATTTTCAATGTCGAGCAGTGTATATTTCGAACATTCGTAAAAATATCGTTTGTCTGTTTATTTTATTAGCCGCTTGCGCAACCAGAGACCTAAAATAGTTGTCATAAAAAAGAAAAAATATATATAACGATTTTAATAAGTAATTTTATAAAAATATTTAATGCTTCTAATAATTAAATGTACTTTTACTTCAATAAATCAGATTAAAAAGTAGAAAAGATATTCTTAAGAAAATTCCGTTTATTGCTTTTAAATGATTCGGTTTGTTGTTCAATAACAGACAAATTACATTTAAAAGTTAACTATCTTATGCTTTATTAAATGGCAGCACTCTAATAAAAAAAATAAAAGTGTTTTATTTCAAGGAGTGGCTTTCAGGTAGTCGAATTCGTTGATTAAAATTGAAAGATAAATTTAATTAAATAAATCTTTTTACAGAAAGGCAACAATCTCGCACCCTGGAGGTAAAAATATTTCATTTAGAACAGTGTTGCTATTTCTTATTTTCATATCGCTGATTTTGTTAATCAGAGTTCATTAAATTCGTACAAATTATGGAATAAATCAAAAACAAGTTCTAATTTTAAAATTCGGCCTTCGAGGTTCTAGCGTTCAGGTAGAGAATTACGCGAATTCAAAATCTCATGGCTTTAGGTGCCGTCCATTGTTCCAGAATGCGAGGAACATACACGCTTAGAGATTCTTCATCACTTAATAAAGAGTACTATTTTTAATTTTTTTTTTGCTGCCTTATTCTGTGACTCAATATTCGTCTCGAAACATCGGACATTTATTAAAGTATTCATAAAAAACATTTATTAATTGCCAGAAAAAATAACATAACAACATTTATAATTTCTCTTCAGTTAAACAAAATTTAGGCAATCGGAATTCTTCTATACCTATAACCTCACATCCGGCATAAGTACTCAGTAATAAATTTGTTGCTTGGTTGGTTGATCAATCTTCACTGAAGTAAACGTACCATGCAGGAAAATATAAATTATCATTTTGATTTAGCATTAATTTGCTTTAAAGTGTATTATTTAATTAAGAAATCTTAATTAATTGCATGGACATACTCCATATAAACATTATATTCATTTGATGTAGTTCATACAACGACCAAAACTGCTTGTTCTTTGAGTAAGATCTTTTTATAAATGATAAAAATTGTTACAGCATAAATTGGAAATCTGGTTCATGTAAAAAGGAGAGTGGTACAACTTCTATTCGTCAAGAGATATGGAGCACCAAAAGATAGAGGGCTGACTTCGCTTAGAAGTTTTAGCTAAGAGTGTACAGACATTAGGTATTTTAGAAGCACGAGAGATAAAAAATGAGCAATGCCTTCGCCGGGACTCGAACCACGGACCTCTCAAATACTTGCCGAGCATGCTGACCACTACATCACGAAGGGCATGCCAAGAAGGCGGTAGAAATACCTTATACATTCCCCCTTTTAAAGAGCAACTGGGGATTAGAGGATCCAATCGCCAAATCCTGGAGTTGAAGAATCATCATTCATGACCTTTTAATTCGAGCGCCACTGTAGAGACATTAGGCTATTTGAAAGCAGATGATGTAAAAAACAAGCAACGCCCTCGCCAGGACTCGAACCACGGACCTGTCGAGTACTCGCCGAGCGTGCTGACCACTACACCACGAAGGTATGCCAAGGCGGCGGGAGAAATACCTTATAAGAGGAATGCCCTCCATGCGTAATGTGGCCCTACAAGGAGAAACTCCTAACATATTTTTCCCGTTCCGTCCATTGTCAAACCCTCGCCACGTTGAGGCAACTAAACTAGTAGGACTTGAGGGGTGCTTATAGCAATTAAGGAGGAACTTAAGGGATAGCAACTGACGCTTTGGATAGCAATAGCTTTATAGGATAGCAAGGATAGCTATAGCTTTATGGCAATTGAGGAAGGCCATACATTTGCACTGATTAATAAAAGGATATCCTGATTTTGACTGACAGTCTCAGTTCTATCTAGCATACGCAAAACTGGCTTCATATTTTGATAAGACTTCACTCTCTATTTCGGCTTTGCTGCAAAAACTAAGTTCCCATCAAGATGTACATCTGCAATGGATCCCTTCACATATTGGCCTCGGTGGTTATCAAATGGCTGATGTCCTAGTGTAAAAGGGTACTTCAATGACTCTGACGTCTGTCCCTGTGGTCTTTTTAGAGGTCTGCTGCAACAGTACCAGTTAAATCTACTGTTGCCTCCTACTGGCATTTTCCTCTGGCTTATGACTGTACTTTGCCAGGCATCCGGGAGGTGCTATTGCTTTTGGGGGTAATCGTGCTCATCAGACTGCTTTGACGAGGGTCCCAAGTGGATACCTGAAATGCCTTATATGACCGGGGAAATAAGATCTATCCCATCTGTAGGAACTACTATACTGATCACTTCACTTCTAGACATCTCACCTGTTTGGGACTTCTAAAAGAAGACTTGTTGAGAATCCTATTCGTTTTGGATTTATTGACGGTTCTTCTATTCATGGATTTGGCTTAATGAGTAACCAGTTAGGATCAGTAACAACAAAAACAACACAGATTAAATATAATAGTTCTAAAACGTACTATTATATTTCTGAAGTAATAATTCATATAATTTATCAAAAGATATTCCTCAAACAGGTAATTTTATTTTGAAGAAACTGAGAGAAAGCCATAATAATGTCGATATAACAGCATTTTTCGCCTGTTATTTAAAGCTTTTTCAGAACTTTTCAGAACCACTAATTTAATTAATCATTTAGGTTACACAAATATGAATGCACATTTTTAGTTCACATGTGCACTTTCTTTCCTACATTTAATATAGCTTTTCTCAATCCGTGATCCGCGGATAGCAAGTGGTTTTCCAAGCCTGCCCTTCTGATCCACATAGATTTTCAAAAAAGGCAAATATAAATTAATTTTGTAAGCCACACAATAGCTGAAATAGCTGAGTCTGAGAATAGTTGAAATTAGATACCTCGACAATGCCTTCTGCACGGTTTCGTGGATTTGGAATGAATGATGACAACACTTGATGAAGAATCAAAACACAATTTATTTAGCTAGCATTACTTGGGTTAGTTCCAAAATCACGTTTACAGTCGATGAAAAACCACGACAAACACGCTGAAACAACCAGCAACACAGTCTTCAGGCTATCAGGCTACAACGGTGAAGACAACTTCACGGCAAAGCACCAGAGTAAAGCTCCCGATTCGGTTCGGTCGTTCTCGGAACTTTACGCATTCTCGACACACTCCACTCTACAACTCGTGATGCTCTCGACAAGAGGCTCAACGATGCACACCCTCAATGCACCAACCTGACAGTAAAATAACCATAAAACTCGTTAAACTACGAGACAATCGACAGACTCGCGATGGACTGACGAAGCATTAGACAGCTACTCCGCGTACAGGCAAGCTTTATGTAACTTTTGTCCTGCGTTCGAGAACGTTCTGGACCAAACCGCTAATAATTCGTTCTAAAAGGTTTTCCATCCGGCTATGGCATACCGCCAGTTTTGTCGTCAGGTGGGAGATTTCGAGCCAAATTTGGCAGTCCGAAATCTGCTTTGCGGGGAAGCTATCTTACCGCATCTGGGCATTTCGTAACACTATGAAATTGATTACCGGTTAGCATTAATTACAGATTTCTCACTCTACTATTAGTAACCAAAGTGAGATTTAAAACACTATGACCGTGGTGCTTCTTATCAGCATATACCCAGACACAGAAAAGCTGCGTAAGAATAGGCAGACTCATCCATTCTTTAGTTTGCGGGTACCAATATTCATTTAATTTTTGCCTAATATTATAAAGATTACCCAAGCAATAGTACCATAAAGTTATTAAAAAAGTACAACTTTCCATTTATTAACTTAATATTAGTACAAAATTAAATTTATTTTAATTAACGGCATTTTAAAACTATAAGTACACTGGTATTAACATATGGTAAAAAATTGCTTCCGAACGGCACAAGAATAAATTAGTTCGCAACACATTCTAAATTTACAAAACTGCCCCTTCACGCACACTTAAAAGTTTGAGACACTTAACATAATAAACGTTTTTTTGAATTAAAAGCATTTCACTCCTTAAAACTGTCAAACGAAAAATAAATTACTGAGAATGGGAATTAAAATGATTCAAAATTCCGATCAGAAGCACATATCTTTCATTACAAAGTTCTGTTTAATTCTGTCTAAACTTTTTTGGCGATCTCAGTTTTATTAGTTATTGATAATGGTTTCCTTTGAAGACCTTTAGTTAATCTTCCACACCTCCTGAGAAAGATAACATAATAGGTTCTAAGTCAAGCATACTTGTGTTCTCATACGAAATTTCGAAATATTTTCAATAGCTCAGACTAACTGTAATAACTAGTTCTTCTTGATTAAATCAAGTCTTTGGAAACTTGAGTTGCAGTACCTAATCGTCAATGGTTTTTCAAAAGAAATTTTGAACAAGGCTCTTCATTGTCAGCTCGGCGTTGATCCAGTCTATTCAGTTGGCGTAAAATCCTATTTCTTTTCAACTTTTGTTCTCTGTCAGCGAGGTAGAGAAGCATCTGAATCAGCTATCACGTTTGTCCCTTTTCAAAGTGATGATCAGTTCAAATCATGCAGAACTAGGGCAACCGTACTACACTCAGGAAACAAGAAGGCTGTCCACTTGTCATGCAAATGTGAAAAGACCCACCCAGGATTCATCCTTTGCAATGGAACTTGGGAAGTTAGTTTGAAATGGTACATTTCTAGCTTTCTGCATCAAATTGCCGTTCATTTGTGAACTTTTGCCTTTCTTTATTTCCTAGCATGATTTTATTTTATCTTGTTATTTTTTCTTTCTTTTATTTACGTAATTACACTTTTTATTTAATTTTATCTTTGCCATTTTAACTAGAAAATACTTTCATCTGTCATAGGCTTGAAATATGGCAAAGTAATATCAATTTATCTTAGAAACAGAACTTTCTGAATAAAAACTATCGTCTTGAAGATTATGTTGAAAGTTTGCGGTTAGTTTCTTATGAATATTTCGTCTTAAACTGCAGATATCCGAAGCTATGGAAAAAAAAATAAGTTGTCACTTACAGAACAAATACGGCTTGTAGTTACGAAACGCATTGCTATGTATTTGCTTCCTAGCATAGAACAAAGGAAGTATTGTAATCGTAAAACATTTCGGGTATCATATTTCAGCAGAAATATCCATTTGAACCTTCCCAAATCCATTTGCACATTTTGTTTTTGCCTAACGTGCGTAGATACGGACAGAATAAAGGACTTTATTTTCCAAAAGGTATTACAAAATGGATTTGAAATGCATTCAAAAGAAATTCTTTCGTGACGTCTATACATACTTACATACATATATATATATATATGTCTGTATCTCTCATAATTCAAAAACGATTAGCCGCAGGATGTTAAAATTTTGTATTTGCAATATATGGAACTGCCATAACATCCAGTTGTGCACCTTCCTTTTTTATTGCAATCGGCAGAACCAAGCCTGTATATACATGCATGTATATATATTCGTTAGTCGTATTTCCTTCCAATTGCATAAGTGTTTTAAATGATGAAAATATTCCTGTTCTCGTCAAATTAAAAAAAATGATTAATTTAAGACAAATAACGAAATCTAACTTTTAAGAGGTGTCCCGGCTCCTTTACTTACATTTGAGAAAGGCATGCTAAGAAGGCAGGAGAAATACCTTATACTGTTTGCGGTTTAGACCAAAGTTGTATAAATACGTATTCAAAACACGTGTTAGACGAATAGTAATAAATTATTTAAACCTAACACTCATCATTAATTAAATTACTATAGTTCGACCGCCTCATCCGAGACCATAAGCTCAAGCACGTACGCGCCATTCGAAAAGAATTGTTTTCAAAATAGGGTGGCAGGATGGAGACTTTCTTTCCCTGCAACATGTCTCTTTTCAGAGGAAAGAAGACTTTAACGTGACATTTCGTGTCGCAGCAAGTAATAATGCCCCTTTTGAGCGAGTCTATGTGTTTTGGCAGAATGCCAGCCAGGGTTGCGTTTGAGGCGCTCGAACTATAATTAAGTGAACAACCATATACTCGAACATCAAGTTCCTGATTTTCTTCCCTTAGTAACAGAATATTCTTGAGCAGAAATATTTGATTTAAAACTTCCTTCTCTTAACTTTATTCCCTTTTTTTCCAAATCAAATGCAATGTATCTTCGCTTGGTCACTGAGACTCAAAGATCCACTACGTGTAAGATGAGGAGAAAAATTTTCTTGAGAAGGTTGAAATAAACGCAGCTGAACATATCTATGAGCTGGTGGTAAAATAAGAATGCAAAGTGATGAGCATTTCAGAAAGAAAAGAAAATGAGCTTGTAACCTTTTGCTATACGTACATTCACTATGATATCAGATTACCAACTGTATTCCAAGTTTCCCTGAATGAATTTCTAGGTTGAAATTTTAAGCAAGAAAATGGAGATGTGCAAGCACTGAATTTTTATAGTTTTTCAGTTGGTTTTAAACCAACTAAGAACTTCTCGATATGTGTAACAGCATCTTTAATTTCTTCAAAATGCAAATAAGACATGTGATTTCAGGAATGATAAGTAGTCAGATCAATGCTGAATTCTTAAGAAAATTTAAATACTAGACTTTTTTGAATTAAATAGCATAATAATGGAGTTTTAGAATGTATCACAAGATTTTTTTAAATCATCTTTATCTGTATGTTTATGGATTTTAGTTGTCCATAGAATGGTTTTTCGTATCTTGGTTAGCTGGAGATTTCCTCTATTTTTCCTATTTTTCTACATGAATTGGGCAGCCGCGACAAATGGCCGCATGATCTCTACTACAATGAAAACAGATGACTTTATTATTTTTCTTAATATCTCCATAAATATCAGCTCTCTAAACTAGTCCTCATCTTTCACAGTTTTGCTGATTTCTGCAGAAGTGTTGTAAATATTCATAGCTTAAACACCCCGAAGTACTACGTTTGTTATTTGCTGAGATGAAGATATTCATCGGTTACTTTTAAACAAATTGCATGTCTGAGACTGGTGACAGTTTTACTTTTTTGACATTTGATCCACAATGTAAATGGGTAATTTAACTAATTGCCCATCTTTATGACAGGTAAATTTCTTTAAATTGATAAATGAGATTTTATTATTAATTAATTCTTATTTTAACATCTTGATTATCAGCTATTACAGTAATTTCTTTATGATTACTTCATTTTAAAATTGATACGAATGAAAGAGTATTTTCTTTTCATTTGATCCTTACGATGTTTCAGTAATTTGTTAGACCATTAGTGTGCACTGCGAAAAAAAAGGGGACAGTTCTATATCTCTCATTCTTTTTTTTATTCAGCTTGCATTTTTCATGTCTCGAAATCGCAGCTTAGGATATGAAATTGACAAATCCTAGACAAATCTTGACAAATCCCGTAGATTTATATACTATAGCGTTGTTCTAATATAATAATTTTGACACAAAATAGGACTTTTTCTGAAACGGCTTGCCAATTTCTTTCCATATTTCGATTCTACGACTCAAATTATGCCCAACTGCCAAGTTTTGTAAATTCGCAAGAGTTGTTTTTTAAAAAATTAGCTCTCAAAATTTTAGCTCCTCCATGTTAATTGAATTTGGTATATATTTACTAATATCTGTTTTTTCCATTAAACTTATTTGACTCTTCCTTTTACATTTCGACATTTAGTTTCATTCCAAAAAAAAAATTCGCCCATTTTTTATGATTTATTTTTCTTAATTTGTATTTTTAAATAATTTTTATAAACTTCTCGAAAAAATTTTGAATTATAACCTATAAAATATTTAACATCAGCTTAAAGTATTTCTAAGCATACCTGAAAAATATTAAAGTGTTTTATTCAAAATTTCCAAAGATATGTGTGAATTTATATATTGGCGCGTTTTGAAATTTGGTATATTTTTTTGTAAGCGATAATAACGCCAAATGTGGTTTACGCACTTTGTTAAATTATTTGAAACTACGAACGGTGACTTTTTTTTCCGCTCGTGCAGAATAAAAAAGGGAAAGGAAAATAGGTTGCCATAAATTAGGAAGTTAGCCAAGTGAATTATTCTCGGCGGTAACTGAAAAAAGTGCGCCAAGATAAATTAGTTAATTTTTCCATAAATTTCTCACCAAAAATTACAAAATATAATATCTAGGCATAATTAGAGTCGTAGAATCGAAATATGGAAAAAAATTGGTATGTTATTAGTCCGATTTTGTGTCAAAATACCTATGTTAGACCAATGTTATATATAAATCTAATATATATACTAAGTTGCAGTTTCGAGACATAATGCAATTTGAATTTCGTCAATCGGCTCAGTAGAAAGGGAGATATAAAACTTCTCCTCCCCCCCTTTTTTCGCAGTGTTCATTTTTACAGGCACTTGCTGTATGTGGACAGTCACTACGTGAACAAATTTAGTTTGAAATTTCGGGGAGCTCTTTGCTCGAACGTATTGAGGAAAGTGAAAATTAAGTGAATATTTTTAAAACTTTTAGAATCTGGTGCTTAAAAGCTAAAGGTAAAAATACACTACAAAATACGGTAAATGGAATATTTTCCTCTAGGTAATACGAATGAATTATAGCTGCCTTCTTATACACACACACAAACAAAGACACAAGCAACGAACATCTTTCTAAAGCTTATTTCCTCAAATAACTACATCAGGGAGTGTTGAATGATGTAGTTAACTACATCGGAAAAAGGCGATAATAATTACTGTTATTTAATACAGCTTCCTTTAATTTAAATCATTGTAAAAAGTACTGAAGTTATTTATTACATTGACATTCCCATTTTTTACTTTTTGAACGTAATAAAAAACTAGGAGGGGGAAAGCATTGATTGTTATTATGTTCGCATTGGATGGAAAAAGCATAAGTAAATAAGTGTTATATTACAACGATAATTTTTGGAGATCTTAAATGTGTTATCGATCAAATACCAGCCGAGCTTGGGTCAAACTTGACATCAGGTCATACAGCAAATTGCTCTCATAGTTGCTTTTACGTTTCAAGATAATTGTCTGTTTCGCTGAATGGAGATTCATCTGCCATTAATACAATCATTTCGTGCCGAGATCTATCCCACTTATCAAAGAGCATAACGTGTAGGAGTTGATTAGAATTCATCTTGGTATACCGGAACCAAATGGATTAAATGAAAGTTCATGGTGTTCACAGAGTTCAAGACGCATCTAATAGTTTAAAAGGATACGTTTTTTGAAAATGTCGATATTTTGAACAAAGGAATTTGTATACTCATAAAAGTGCTTTACAAAAAGAGGCTATGCATTATAAATATTCTGCAAGACGTTGACTGTAAAACATGCTCAAAATTAGCAAGAACCATAAAAAGATGTGTTCATTTCAATTTGAATTTGTAGTATTAACTCAATATACACAAATTTTGTTATCTATTGTAATCTTTGCTTATTATCAATCAAGAAGAAAACGCTTTAATACTCACTAGCTTAATATATTGTATTAGAAAAGGTGAGGAATTAAAAAAATAAGTGGCGTGGACTCACTCAGATGATCAATGTATAAAGTTGTTTCTCTCTCCTTCCGGCATGTCTTCGTGGTGTAACGGTAACACACTCGGCGCCTGTTAGAGTCCCCGCGAGGGCATTGGACATTTCTTACTTCTCTTGTTTCAAAATTATTTAATGACTCTACAAATGTTTAAGTTTACAGAGTGTTAAGTGTTGTTATAACTTATTCCATATTCATTTTGTTAGTTATATTTGGGATGTAAATTGATGAAGATATCCATATGACGAAGTTATCTGGATTTGCTCCAGGTACGTTCGGCTGTTAAAATTGTTGCTGCTTTGAGTTGTAAAAATGGATCAGAATTTTGGTTAGCCTTTTTCTCCTCATGCATGTTTATTCAAAGTTTGTACGAAATAGTGTCAAAGTTTGTACGCACACAAGAATATTAACTTAGTATTTTAAAACACTGTAAAGTATAAAAATGCCTAATTTAATTATCTTAATAATTATATTGAAACCGAGGATTACTTACAAACTTAGGATTCGACTTTAAATTGCTTTACCGATCGAAAGGAATGTTACAGGCTAAATCGGGAACGAAAACGTTGAGAAAACAAGACAAAAACATCGTGGGATTTTCTCCCAACAAACAAAAAGAAAACATCGGAATTCTAAAACTCAGTGGTGCAAATATTTGAGCTAGCTTAAGTAGACTATTTTGTGTAGTCAACGACTACGTTACTTGAATTTAAACCGATGTTTTTTTAAATATTCGCAAGTGGCTGAGTTATGTTTTGTAAGCACAAATCGTATCTTCTTTTTAAATTTAAAGAGTTAATAAAGAGGTTGTTTTAATCTTCGTAAGACGTTGTGTTCTTAATTCGGACTGGAGAGAGAATTTGCTTGTTGGATTAGTAGGGTCTGAAGGACAATAACTTAAGTTCCACGTAATTAGTACCTAAAGAGCCATCATTCCTTGCGTCTGGTGATTAATTAAATAAGGTTTAGCACGGATGTTTAACGCTTTTAACTTATTCCTATTTGAAAATGCTGAGTATTAATTTATTCAGTAGTTGAGCTCAGGAATAGAATTTAATTAGCCGATTGATTTTAGCCAAAGAGTTAATCTCTCCCTTAATTAGCGTTTTTTAATCTTTTGCCCTCGCGGAATGCTTAGCATTTTTAAGGAAAGAGTCCTTCTATATACAGGGTGATCATAATGAAACTTCAATGATATATGAACTCCTAGTGGCCTATTCGCTCCACCAAGGGAAATGAAATTTCAGATATTTTTATTTGAAGGTATATGCTCGAGATTATGAGGATTTAAAACAATAGGTTTTCATGCTTCCGGTTTCAGGGAAAACATTTGGAAATTTTTGAATAACAACTCTGAAAAACCATAAATGGTGCTAGAACGATAAACTTATGAAAAACCCGCCGGCATGAAATATTTGCAAAGAAGAACAGGCAAAACAAGACAGGATAGAGAAAGAAATTTTTATTGTAATTACAAATTTTCAAAGTGCCCACCTTCTCAGATGAAAACGCACTTCATGCGAGAGATTGTTAACAATAATGACGAATTTAACACTGCTGGAAGAATCTGTATAACTTCATGTTTTATGACATCTTTCAATCTTGACAAATTCCGTAGATTTGAGATGTGTAAGCTTAGATTTCAGGTAACCCCAGAACCAAAAATGCATTGGAGTGAGTTCGGGGGATCACAATGGTCACGAAACTGCAGAGTTACGAGATATGACTCTATCTCGAAACGTTGTACGCGTCGAAAACTTGTAACTCCGATAACATTTTATTCCTTGCTTTCTCTTCTGTTGTCACTGGTCCTTTACAATGCTCTTCTTTGCAAATGTTTTACGCGGGCAATTTTTGTCATATGTATATCGTTCCAACATTATTTATGTTTTTTTTCAATGCTCTGATCAATGCTTAGGAATAAAGGTGGGTGTTATCATTCGAAAATTTCACACTGTAACAGCAACCATGACAGTTCTGTTGTTGTAAATCATCACAATCTCGATGGCATACCTTCAAATAAGAGTAATACTTGAAATTTCATTTCGATTGGTTGAGCGGATAGGCTGGAAGTTTTTCATATATATGGGAATCCTTTTATGGTTTGATTTATGTGACTGCGTCAAAGCCTCGAGGTCTATCTGCCTAAGGAGAGGGATGCTTTCGTGGAGTACTTTTAAAGCAGCTGGCTCATATTCACGTTACACATGGGGAAAACCACGGAAATGCCCATGCAGCCAGCCCGCTTGCGGGATTCGAGCCTTAGGACGAACTACCAGGGTTCAACGACCTGGTGACTAGTTGGTTCAGCGACCGCTGGTGGGTCCGAAGTTTTTTTTATGACCACTCTGTATATTGAGTACGATTTGCCCATGTAATTATATATGATTAGCATATTATTATTCCTTGCGTAGCCCCAGATCCTCCGAGGGACGATTCAGGTAAAACCTGGGAAGCTACGGGTTAGGATTTGCAGGGCACGGGGGTGTAAAACCAATCTTCACAGGACTGGAGTCAGCGGTGAGAATGGCTGTTTAGGGCTCAGCAAGGACCATATGGTACTGTTTTGTCCGTTCCGTTGGATGTGGTGGAACTATACAGTCAAATATTCATGGTTGTCCAAGGGGGAAACACCACCATCGGTGGAGTCAGCGAGTTCGGCGAGTCTTTGGTCTGCTTGAGATTTCTAGTGGGCGCCTAGTGTCTCAAAACTGCATATCCATATCCTTCCTTGGGGCGCCCGGAACCGACGAGCGCATTCCATGGAGTAGTTTTAACAGGCCGGATTGGTGGCCTGTCTGACAATTTTCAAGTGACTTAGTTCTGCTGTCCGGGGATGGGGGCCCCTGTTGGCAAATGTTTTTACATTCTCTTTAGGACTTATGCTATTCTATACATTATGCTTCCAATCTTTGTATTACATTCCCTATGTATCATTCCAAATTATTTCAAATTATGTATCTGTTTTGCTAATATCAATAAACGGCTGGGATTACGTAGTGGGGAGACGGCGCTAAACCAATTAACCAAATGGTAAAGGTGTGGTGCCCGTCTTCCCCGTTCCTAATTCCTAATTCCTAATTCCTAATTCTCTTTAGGACGGGACGTGGAATGTGAGTTGCTGAGTATGCCTGTCGACTCGGCTTAGACTTGGCTCGCCGGCTCGACAGATAGATTAGCTACCTTATGGATTGCCTCTAGGGGTTGGGGGTTTAACTGCCTAAATGCAGCCTCGAGCTAGCCAGGTCTGGGTTCTCTCTCCTCCTACGGCACTCTGTAGCCCCCAGAAGTTTCTTGCGGAGCAACAGGACTCCATAAGGCTCCGACTTAGAAACTCTGCTTTCGGTTAATTAAGAATATTGATTTAACATATAAACAGCTAAATTTGATTTTAAATGGAAATATTACTTTCATTAATATTATTGTTGCATAGATTTTAAATTTGATTTTTGCGTTCAGTTCGGGATAACGCTAACAGCACCAGACAAAAACTCTCCTGATTAATGTTATAAGGAATTTCGTTAAAAAAGCAGAGATGAAATGGAAAACTTCAAGTAAACACTTATACCAGTCCTGCACCCACTAGTTGAGAACACTTATATGTAACTTCAAAAAAAAACTGTCGAACCTGTGGCCTTCCTAATTTAATTTTCTTTTATTCATAACGGGTCATGTATTTCTGAAAAAAGCGTTTGCATAAAAGCGGATATGTTCTGTTCGTGTACAGGATGTTTCGCTTAGAAGTTTAAAAAAAGAATTATCCTGTAGTCTGAATTTACGGCAATTTATCAAAGATTTGTATTCTTCAAGCCAGAAAAACTCAGAAAAAAGTGTTCATGTCTACTGCAATTTAACGTGACCTTTATTACAGGCGCGATAAATGTCAGGTGTGGTCTGACCCCCGTAACAAAATTTAGATAAATAGAGATGGAAATCGTCTTTTCTATTAAAAAACAGGCGTAAAGACTAACGGATGCTGTAATTACGATTTTTACTTATTAACAGATGATGTAATCAAAATTATTTCAATTTTAGCTTCAAAAGATAAACAGCACGGCGCAGAATCAAATGCAATAACATTCTAAATTCTGTTTCTGAATTGTCTAGACGAAAAAAAGAGCTAAGAGAAAATACCTCGCGAAGAGAAAAGGTCGTCGTACAAAACATCGTGGAAGAAAAGAAAGTAAGGAGGAAACATCGTAGTTTGCCCTTATCGAAAATAAAGCAGAAAAAAAATTCCAAGTTTAAAAAAGTTATTGTTGTTCCTAATGCTCATTTGTCTGACTTATAGTCAGCCCAAGCCCAGAAATTCCTCGTGAAAAGGATCGCAAGTTTACGCATGTCATTGGCTACATGTGACAGTGCGATTTAACTCAGTTCCGACTCCAATTTTAACGGAGAAACCCCGAGGAGACCGGTCTAAGGGGCTCCCATTCCTCTTCTACTATCATCAACACATCCGGAGAACTTTCGGCTCACTGAATATTTAGAGTGTCCCCATGCCGCGCGGACACTATACAAGTATCTGTGCCTTCTTCAGGATTCGAACCCGGACCCTTCGGTACGGCAGTCAGCAACGTCAACCACTTGGGTTGGGTGGCAGTTTAAAAACGCGGTCATTAGAAATATCGCGCTAAAAATAAAGCACATATAAATTCTGGTATGACGATAACGTCGCAGGCATGCGTTTTCAGTCTTTAAAAATTCACATATTCGCATAATGATTTGTGAGCGCAAGAAGGAATGAGGATTATATTTACTTTTATATTTCATATTTTGGGATTAATTAAAGCACTTTTTTCTGAAAAAAATGAGAAAGAAATTTAAGCATTCAAAAACAGAACATGAGTAGAGCAGTTAACAGAATTTTGAACTTATATAGTTAAGTAATAAATATCATTAATTAATCAATCTTTTTCATAAAAGTTTTATTCGTAAATTTTCATAAAAATAGTCTGAAAAAGATAAGAAGAAGAAAAACGAGTAACTGCATGCGATTACCTCTATTAAAATTCCTTACTTAACTATCAAATTCTAAATTCTCTTAACTGCTATATATAAATAGCATTAATTTTCCACTCATTTTCACTGCTTAAATTGTACAGTCATTAGGCATTTTTTAAAGTAGGAGACATGAAAAATGAGCAGTGCCTTCACTGGGAATCGAACCACGGAAGTCTCGGTTACGCGTCGAGCGTGCTGACCGCTACACCACGAAGGCATGCGAAGAAAGAGGAAGAAATACCTCAGAAAATTTCCTTCGTTAACTTTCAAGACTTCGTAAGTGGATCCGGTCGATCTGGCAGAATGCAAAATCAACGTTAACCGAACTACAAAAGTTAAGCAGTAATGTTTACCTCAATCTACATACAAGGCCGGCTTGATAATTGCTGCAAGCAGCGCGGCAGAATTTAGAGGAGTAAAATATTTTATAATTTAGAGAAAAGCCGAGTAACAGAACTTAGAAAGGGTAAATTTTAGAGTTTAATGAAGGCAATGGATAGCTGAATTTTCGGCCTCAATTTTTTTTTTTTAAATTCAGAGAAGAGAAGCACTGAACAACAAGAATGAGATAATTTTTAGAGTTTAGATTAAGAAGCGGGCAGCAGAATTTAGCGGTGGCAAAATTTTTAGAATTTAGAGAATCATCCAGCATTAAAATTTGTCAATGGCAACATTTTTAAGAATTTAGAAGAGGCACTGGGCAGCGGAATTTAAAGACGGCACATTTTTTTTTAAATTTATGAATATACCAAGCAGTAGAATTTAGGACTGCAGAGATGTACTGGGCAACCAAAATTCCTAAGGCCGGCCCTGTCTACATATTAAGATATACTTTTTCTGTAACACCGTCGATTGCAAAATAGTCTGTATTGTCTCTCCTCTATCAATAAAATTCACGGTTCGACTCTAAAAGATTGCGTTTCTGGCTTTAATTCTTGGGGAATTTATAGTATATCGTGTCAGTGTGGCTTGAGATATATTGGCCAATCAAGAACAGCGTCAAAGTTTCGTATCAAGGAACATGAATGTTATGTCCGAAAGGGCGAAACTAACAAGTCTTCAATAGTGTATCATAGTCGGAAATTTAATCATACTTTAGTCTTTGGATCTACAAAAATTATCCAAAAAGCTTCTTCCGCTGGTGAACTGGATTTTCTTGGGACTTTTCATATTCACAAAGATTTAGCATGTTTGGTGAATGATTTTAAGTTCAATCCAGTCCTTCCTAACGCTTTTAAAATTCTATTAACATAATTTTTGGTTATTATTTTTGCCGATAGATGGCGTTGTCTCCTTGTGCATGGTACTACTTGAGGGTATAAAAAGACGTTACTAAGGTTGCTTTCCCTTTCTAAAACTTTCATTCTTCTGATGAGGAAGGACCTGTAGCTGCCCTCGAAATCGATTGAGTGTTTTAATAAATGTACGCCATATACAAGGTTGTTTCAGCGATTTTGATAGTCTATATTGTAGTTCACTGTAGCTAGCTACAGAAATTTTACCATATAAATCTCGCTCATTAATATTTAGATTGTAAAAATCACCGCATCCTTCCGTAGATGATCTTATGGGTAAAGATAATAGCCCAGTCGGCTCGCAACTGGAAGATCCGTGGTTCGAATCTCGACAAAAGCACAACTGAGTTTCCCCTTTTCTTTCTTCAAAAGGATTCTGTATAGTAGAGCCCCAACTAAAATAGAATGAAATATAGTTCTTTATTATTTAGATCTGACTGGCTGTAATGGCACTCGCCTTTCGCCCTCTAAATCAGACATAATGTAATGAATTATTTTACCGCCTTCCGTGTATTAACATATGTTGACGATGCTAATATTTTCGTCTGGTATGTAAAAGATCTCTTGTAAAAGTTGAAAAAATACTCTGAATAAAAATGACTTGGGTGAAAGCCCATACTGGTGTTACAGGCATCCAACCAGAGGACCGACTTGATGGCCAAAGAAGCTGCTGTCGGTTATGCGAAGGACGCGTTCGATAGTTCATTGTCAGAAAGAATTATTGTTGGTAAAATCAAGGACTTTCGATTGTTGGAAAGCGCAATGGAACATTTAAAAAAAATCTGAAATGTTTCAGACTTTAAATTACGTCCAAAGGAACGTTTTCTTAACGTTTTGTGTGTAACCTTTATTTATTAAATATCATGTTCTTCGAACTTAAACCATAAAATTCAGTTCAACAGCAATATCACAAAATAATTTTAGAATAAATAAATAGAATAAAAAAGAGAAAATAATCCTTAGAATAAAAAATAATCTTTAGAATTTCCGATACACAGTTCCGCGTCACGTCATAGAAGGGAACGTTTGAGGGGACACTTCAAAATGACCACTGGACAGCTGACCAGTGGAGGGCTGTTCTTTTTATGGAGGAGTCCAAGTATAGCCTCCAGAGCGATGTATTCGTTATTTAATTCGGAGAAAGCCTGGAACCCGTTATCATCCATCAAACATCCGTGAAAGAGATTCACACGGAGGTGGTAGTGCATGTGTTGCGGGTGGTATCTCTTTGAATGGGCGCCCAGATCTCCAGATCTTTCCAAGTAAAACCATGATGCTGAGGCCTACAGATATGATATCCTTGATACTTATGTGCGGCCTTTTTTCTGGAGTATTAAGTGATAATTTCCTGCTACAAGACGACAACCCTAGACCACACGGCCAGCTCGATCCCCGGACTTGAATCCTATCGAGCACGTTTGGGATGCTTTGGGAAGACGTACCGCTGCTCCCATTCGTCCTTTTCAGACACTTGTCACGCTTGCAGGTGCTTTTCAAAAGCAATGGCTCTCCCTTCCTTCGGAGCAGATAAACTGCATAATTGACAGCATCGCACATCTCTGTATGCGTTGTACTGGTTGGAGGAAATATCGAAGCCCATATTGAACACAATTTTCCTATACCAAACATCCGATTTGTTCATTTTATACTTATTTTCTATAACACCATAATTGTCTGGTAATTTCTTTTCACATTATTTTATACCTTATTATGTGTTGTATACTGTGGGTCAGTTTCATTAAATTCTACATGTAATCTTTTGAGTAATCGTCATATTTATGATTTTTCCTTAATTAATGATAACCAGTGTACTTTGATAATCAAAAAAAAATTTGCATAAACATTTGATTTGGTCTGAAAAATCTTCTGTTCTACTGCAAAACTATTGTTTCAAATCTAATCTTGCTCACGACATACAAGCTCTGCGTCGCTACTGATTGAAAAAGCAATCTAAATTGCATCTTACGCTTACTTGCTACAGAAATTCTGTTTGTACATTGCAATACAATGCTTACTTTATTTTATGCTGGTAATATGCAAAATTTACCAGCTAACCTTTATTCTTTTATATATGTTCGACAGCATTTAGAACTTATACAATGAATTACGTTTTTGAATAATAAATATACGCTTAAATTAACACAAAAAATACATTACTAGAAATGAAGTTTGCCGGGATCAGTTCTTCGTTTTCAGTACATTCTCATCTGAAGTTTTATTTGAAATATAAAGAGATGACTCTTAAGGCAAAAAGAAGCTCCTATTCATTGTATGGTAAATTTCTTTTTTCCAAAAACTAAGAGTTTCCGATAAAATATTCCATGACAGGTTACCGCAAACTTTAACTCCGTTTAACATGAACTATATTTTAAGCTGATACATCTGTCATTAAAGCTAGTATTTCTTGCGTCACGAATTTTTATTTTATAAGTCTTAGCAAATTACCTTGTACATATTAACAATCTATTCCACTGGAATCCTCCAGCATTTGTTTTACTTAATGCACTTATTATATCCAAACAAAAAAGAATCCAGAGTTTTTTTTTTTAATTCCAGAGACATAACTGTGCAGATTCTTGAAACCTGAACTGTTAGCGATCTTCATTACAGATCCACATCTGTTTTTCACAGCACTCCCGATCATGAATATACGGTTCGAGCCAATGTTTCATTCTATCGAGTGAACAAATACGCTAAACGCCGCTTAATGTGATCGGGTTAATATTAACATTCGGATACTGTTATCGAGTTGCCGAAGTTCTATTCATCAATTCGGTTAATATTACCGAAGTACGATCGAATAATATTTTAGTTGAAGTAAAATCGCCAAATAAAGTCAAAGTAGATTATAAAAGTTGCAAATGTCAGAAAAATGTCGCCAAACAGCTTGTTATCGATTTTAGTCATTAATTTATAATTAGGCAAAAAAGCAGGTACTTACTTATCATCACAACCACATTAGTAGATATCGCCAAAGCTTCATAATACTCCAGACTCTGATAACATTATTTAGGCAAACTTATCAGACATTTAATTAGGAAACCACGCACAGGACAAATATTCAGTTCCCAACGTCGCCATTTTCGCATGTGTTCTTTTTTATTGTATTCCAAGTTCAACGGCTTTTATCGAAAAATTATGATAATGTTTTGTCTTAAACTCGATTTTAAAACTTGTGCTTGTAAGATTTTTGTGTAATAAAAAAAGGGAGGTGAAATGTCTGCAGGAATACATTGCTTTGTTGCAAAATCGGTAAAGGAACAATGTTCTGAATTTTTTCTCAAAGCGATAGCTATAAAACTTCCAACACGACGAAAACAAAAACCCGTTTATAACTAGGGTTTACTGACTGTATTTTGGAATAAATATATGGTTGAACAGTATATTATGTATGCAATAATATACATGTATGTAATAATTTACAATAAAAGTAATTTTTCTTCCGTAAAATCCGCTAAATTGCTCCAAGTTGCCATAATACGTAAGTACCAGAAAGCAACCTTAGTTTGGCTTAGATTCTGTATATGGTTTTCGATTTTAAGGATAATCAGACACAAGAACCTGTTTTTCAAGACTAAAAATTTTTACAGTCTGTTTTTCTCCGATACGTGAAAAAAATCCTGTAAATCTAAACATCTAAACAAAACGGAGGTTGCTTTTTTGCCTGATATTAAATTTTACATTTGCATGTTATCTATCGACGCCTTACAAGTAATAAGATTACGGGTTATACCATTGGTTAAATGGTTTCCAGAAGTAAGATGAACTATTGCGGTAAAGACATTGGGAACAGTTTATAAACATATTTTTCATTTTCCTAATAAAATTTCTAAAAAAAAACATTTTTTGTGATATTTATATTAAATCTGTTAAATTCTATTGCCATTTTGAAGGCTATTAGTTTCTCATAATTTAAGGTTATCATTCAGTTAATGTTACCAATATAGCTGTGGACAAACGGGGTCATATTAAGCTGCTCCGATTATACATAACTCAATGAATTCGAAAGGTAAACAAATCACTATCTTACCTCGCATTCTTCGAATTTGGCATCGGAGAACCAAAAATGAACTTCCTCGGTGAAGAAAAAATGTATTCTTGATTTCTTTCTAAACGTTAAGCTCGCAATAAATATATAATACAATAAATGAATGAATATAATACAATGAATATTACATACAGAGCAGTTGTTTACATTCCAGTCTTCTCATTCGGTTCGATTGAGTTCAGTTCGTAGTTCGTTTATAATTAGTCTTCAAATCACTTCAGCTCATAAGTGATTGCGACATATTCCTTATCATATAATACTTTAATGAAGAGCGTACTTTTTTTTTTGTTCTGGCATTCTTGAAATTATATAAGATAATATGCAATAAGAAAAAAGTTTGTAAGTTTTCAGATTTTATATTATGCCCAAAGGAACTTTTTTAATGTTTTTTGTGTTACCTATATTTATTAAATATTATTTTCTTTGCACTTAAAACCATAAAATTCGATTCAACAGCAGTTTTGCAAAAAAAAAAAAAAAAAAAAATCTGAAAGTTTCAAATTTTAATTACGTCCAAAGGGGCGTTTATTTAACATTTTGTGCGTTAACTTTATTTATTAAATACCATGTTCTTCGCACTTCAACCATAAAATTCAGTTCAACAGCAATATCGCAAAATAAATTTAAATTGAGCACATCTTTAGAAATTTCGGTACACACTCTCCCGCGCTGGAGATAAAAATGTTTTTCGGTACAACGTTGGTATTGCTGGCTTTGAAATCTTTGAGTTTGTTAATGAAAAATTCGTTAAAGTTTTAGAGAATATTGTTCCGAATTTCACAATTATTTGGCTATTTATTTAGAACTGTAATTAAAATTCCTTTTTATTTCACGTGCATCGCAGACGATTTTTGAAGAGAAAGCTACGTCAAAAAAAATAATAATAATAATAATAATAACCAACAAAGAAACATAAGGACTAAATTGAAAAGTGATACGCCGTTTTTTGTGAAACAACGCAAAACGCCCAAACGAAAGTAATAGTCCTTTGGGATTAAATCCCTTTGGACTAATAATCTGGATATTGTTCGGAGAACAGCCTTTGTTGCGCCAACTTGGCTTCTTTAACGGTATGGGCGACATTTCATCATGCCAACGGAATTAAATACTACAGAATAAATACTACAATAATAAATACTACAATAATAAATACTACAATAATAAATACTACAGTAATAAATACTAATAATAAATACTACAGATAATAAGTAATACTGTAGATAATCTCTTAGCAAGGGAAACGTATTAGGGCTGTCTACTAGAGGAAGTACGTCATCGAATGACAACGATTGCCTGCCATACCACAATAAGCTGTTTCTCCCTTTAATTACTATACTACAATAATAAATACTACAGATAATAAGTAATACTACAGATAATCCCTTAGCAAGGGAAAAGTTACGTTTGTCTCCCTAGAGGAAGTATTTCATCGAATGACAACGATTGCCTGCCATACCACAATAAGCTGTTTCTCTCTCTTGGGCGTCAAGGCTGTTCTCCGAACAATATCCAATAATTTAAAAAGAGCATATCTTCAGGATTTCCGATACACTACCTCGCATGCTGAAGATAAAAATATTTTTTTTCGTACAGTGTTGACATTGCTAGCTTTGAAATCGTTGAGTTTCTTAATCAAAAACTCCTACATGCTTTACGCATCACAATTTAACTGCCAGTTATATCCAGAATAAAAGTTATGAGGTGTATTTTAATTTTCTAACAGTTAGGAACTAAGTAAGGACTTTTGTGGACAAGGTATAAGCTTTTATTTTATCACTCATATCTTTAATTATTAGGGGTAGGATAAATGTGTACGAATCATCCACTCAAAAATATTAAAAGAATGTAATTCATAAGGTTTTCTGCTCATGCTCTCCCTGGCCTTCCCCTTTCAAGCATTTTACTTTTAGGATCTGGAAATTCTTTAATACAGTTTATTTTTTATTGTTATTTTCATTGCTATTATTATTTATTGTTATTTTCATTCTTAATATTATTTATTGCTATATATTAGTGTTATTTTCAACTAATATATTGTAAATTTTAATAAATATCTTTGCTGCAAGCCACGAATTTTGATAATCGTTTCTTTTTATCGTTTTAGGCAGAAATGCGAAGTACGCGAAAGTTATCTCTCTAAAGGAAGGAATGTTTTCATGGATAGAGTTGGTTTATATTATAAGGTATTTCTCCCGCCTTCTTAGCATGCCTTCGTGGTGTAGTGGTCTGCATGCTCGACGCGTAACCGAGAGGTCCGTGGTTCGATTCCCAGCGAAGGCATTGCTCATTTTTCATGACTCCTGCATCGAAATAACCTAATGTCTCTACAATATGATTACGGCAAAGTCTCAAGGGCTGTCTGCCTACGGGGAGGGATGCTTTCGCGGAGGACTTTCTAAGGGAAACTGGCTCGTATACACGTTACACATGAAGGAAACCATGAAAACGCCCATGCAGCCAGCCCGTCCGTCGGTTTTCGAACCCCATGACGAACTACCACTACTCATCTATTTTAACGCTAGGCTGCTGGTGGGCCGAAATCGATTAAGAAATTACTGTAAAGGCCTGCTAATTAAAACGTCGAAAAATCTTCTAGTGTCCGCCAATGAAACGCACCAAGTGTGCTACTCTTACACCACGAAGGCATGCAGAAACAAGGGAGAAACTACCTTGTATACTCCCTCTTTGAAAGGGCCACTTGGGATTAGGGAATCCAATCGCCAAATCCTGGTCGTAAGGAATCATCATGTCGAGGAGCTGCATTAAAATAACTTTTTGATTTAATAAATTAAATCAAAATTCATGATACAAATAAATAAAATCATCGACGAAGTATTTAATGAAACACGGATAAGAGACTTAGATTTTCTTAACCGGACATTTACACTGTAGAGACTTAACCGGACATTTACGCTGTAGAGACTTAACTCGACATTTACACTACGTATTTAACCAGACATTTACTGTGTAGAGACATTAGGTATTTTTTAAAAGCAGTAAGCAGTAGAGATGCAAAATGAGGAATGCCCTCGGCGCAACTCGAACCACGGATCTCTCGAATACGCGTCGAGCGTGCTGACCACTACGCCACGAAGGCATACTAACAAGGCGGGAGAAATACCTTATACACTCCCCACTTTTAAAGGATGACTGGGGATTAGGGGACCCAATAGCCAAATCTTGGTGGTGGAGAATCATCATCCACCACCTTTTAGTTCGGGAGCCAGTTGTAGAGACATTATGTTATTTTGAAGCAGGAGAAGTAAAAAATGAGCAACGCTTTCACCGGGATCGAACCACGGACCTCTCGGTTTAAGCGTCGAGCGTGCTGACTTCTACACCGCGAAAGTATGCTAAGAAGGTGGGAGAAATACCTTATAAGCTATTAAGAATATGAAGAGTATTTTTTTTTTGTGTGTGTGTTAGGCGAACCTGAATTGTGTACAGAATTGGAAGGATTAATAGTAACTAGTGATTTAATTAATAGTGACTAGTAATAAAATAGTAACTAGTGATTTTAAAACTGTTTTACAAGGGGATTTTGAATTAATAGTGTTTAAACTCTGAGGTTCTTGCTGTACATCAATGAATTGAAACTATGAACTTAATGAGACTTAATAAGACTATGAAGATGTTTTGACTTATAGTGTAAAGACATTAGGATTTTTTTGAAGCTAAAAGACGTGAAAAAATGAGCAGTGCCTTCTCAGGGACTCGAACCACGGACTTCTCGAATAAGCGCCGAGCGTGCTGACCGCTACGCCACGAGGGCATACTAAGAAGGCTGGAGAAATACCTTATATACTCCCGCTTTTAAAGGATGACTGGGGATTAGGGGACCCAATCGCCACATTTTAGTGATGGGGAATCATCATCCACCACCTTTTTTTAGTTTGGGGGCCACTTAAGAAACATTAGATTATTTTGGAAGCAGAAGACGTGAAAAATGAGCAATGCTTTCGCTGGGACTCAAAGCACGGACCTCTCGAACACGCGCCGAGTGTGCTGACCACCACACCACGGAGGCAGGCGAAGAAGGCGGGAGAAATACCTTATAAAATATTCTCAATAAACAGACGCAAGTAAAGAATAAATTGACTCTCATTGACGTGCATGCGTGCTTGTATTAAAACGTGCTCTATTAAACCCGCCTGCAATTGGATTTGAGACCAATGGTGTATATGTTAATATTGTGTATGTATTGTATTAATAAATTCGACTGGTTTCACATTACGAATGTACTCTTACGACCTTACTCACATTACGACAATGTGCTCTTCTAATCAATCCTTTGTGATCTGAGATCAGATTAATTCATTTTTCATGAACTCCTATGGGAAATATTATTTTGGATGAACAACTATTATCAGAAAAAAGTAAGGTTTCGGTGTATTAGGATTATGTTTATATCCTTTAGAATAGAAAATGCCGAAAGCTGTATACTTATAATGTTTTCTTTCTTTTGTGCATGTTAATATCATGCTAATTACTATATAAAATACAGTATTTATTGGATGTTTCAATGACTCTCGTATATTAAATTTTACTGCATGCTGCAATTTTGCGCAATGAAAAAATTAACCTCTACTAGAGAAGGCAAAAAAAATAATTACTTTCTTTTTTAGTAAGAAATCTGCTGTGCATTATAATGAAGTATTAATTACTCTTTCTTTATCCCTTTTTCATTATCGATTACATATTTTGTATATATTTTCCTTGCAGCTCTTTCTTAATAAAAAGACAATGCTTGGTCTCTTTCATAAAATTTTTTGTTCACTGATATTTGATTTCCTCCGATACTTTTTAATTACTTATCTGTTTTACTGCATCGCCTTGGCAATTTTATTGAACCAAGCGATCTTAGGATCATAATTAAATTTTATTCCAGTGATCGCGTGACAGCTTCTGAAACAGTATCCCATTTTTGTTTTTGAATCCTTCGGTTAAGCTCTCCTTCACTGATAACGAAGTTCATCGCCATCGATTCCTCTTTCTTTTCTCTTTTATTATTTCAGTTTCTCGATTCAAACAGCCGGGGAATACGAGAAAATCACCTGTGCCTTCCTCAGGACTTGAATCATCGTAGATTCCCCACTTGTTAGTACGAAATGTGATAATTCCTTAAACAACGAAAGATTTATTTTAAAAATAATACATTTTATGTTAATACTTCCCTTCTAATCTTGTTGCTTCGCTCAGCCTCTCTAGAATACAACTAGGTGGGGTTCAAATACCTAGCGACTGTGAAATTTAGGAAGCGAGTTTTAGCAATGGAACAAGAAATCCGCTTATCTCGATAGTCGTCCGCCTGTGACTGAAGCTCGTTATTGTTTACATTTCCCGCCCTAAGACACTACACGAAAGAAAGGGATGCTTTCGTGGAGGACTTTACAAAGGAAACTGGCTCGGTAACACGTTATGAATCACGAAAACACCCATGCAACAAGCCCGTTCGCGGGATTCAAACCTCGGACAAAACTACCAGTGTTCAGGGACTTTACTACTCTGCCGCCGGCGGGCACTGAAGCTGGTTAGCTGAGTGTTTTCTCATCATTTGTCTTTTATTTTGTCTTTTATTATTTCATTTTGTCTTATAAAATCACTTAATATTATTCATAGAAAATAGATGGAAATTCTTAAATAAAAAATATCCTCCGAAAGGTACCAAGTCGCCATCACCAAACGTCTGTATATATGTAATTGCAACTCACCTAAAAACCGAGGGACGGAAGTGTATACCGATGGCTCCAAAAACGATGATGGCACAGGAGCAGGCTTCTGTGTCTATCTGAATGGAGAATACCAAACAGACTTTTCATTTAAATTGAATCAAAATTGTTCCGTTTAAAGCGGAAACACAAGCAATGAAATCAGCAACACAGACAATCTTGTTCAAAACGAAACGCAAGTTCAACGAAAAACTGAAGTTCTATGGAGTCCTTTATCTTGGGGTGATGTGATCCTCACAAAACATCTTTTATGGGCCCCACACATTACATCTATCATTAGAAAGTTTCGAGTTAGTAAAGTTACACTACACCCCTTAATTTCTCGAAACAATCTACTTTCTATAGATAACAAGTTGCTCATATATAAAACCGTACAGCGCCTCATGGGTTTACAATTATGACGTAAATAATGTAAACGATAGCAAGCGGCCGATGGCCATACTCTGTAATAATCTTGAATAATTATTAAGTATTTCCTGGCTACTTATGTGTACTTTTATTGTACGTATAAATGTTTAATTGCATGTTCTAAATCTTAATCTCTTACTAAGCACCATGGGTTACTTTTGTCTTTGTCTAGCTACTAAGTGTCTTTTCAGTTATTTGCTGATTTACCATTTGCAACTGCCTATCTGTTCGACAAGAGGTAGGGCTTTTGTCAACCTAGGCACCCTGGTGTTACACTGTTTTCTCCGCGGTGATCTGGGTTAGAGAACACAAAGTTTCAACAAACATCTTTACTGGCAGCCAAGCGGTCTTAAAGTCAATAGAAAAAACAATATTTATAACAAGAATATCATAGACACTAAGGAGCTGATAAGCCAAACAAAAACCAAACTGCATTGAATTCGGGGTCGCCAAGGCTCCATTGGCAATGAAAAAGCTGATGAATTGGCAAATCAAGGAATTATTCACCAACGGATCTGGAATGCAATCTTCCTCTGAGTCATATTCACTCAACCGCAAAGAAAAAAGGGAATAGAAACATGGCAACAAAGATGGCCAAATGACGAAACAAGTCGAGCAACTTACACAAGCTCCTGCCAAAAGTCTTGGAAAAGAGACACTTTGCAGATTTCTTTTTAAATCAGGTATTAAACAATCATGGAGTCTTCCCATGTTATATTAATAGATTTAAGCTCAAAGAAAAGCAGTGTACATGTAAATGTGGAATATCTACCGCTGATGCAATCCACATGATGGTGGAATGCCCAAGCACTAAAGACTACAGACAGAAGATCTTCCCACAGACTCTATCAGTGGACTTACTAAACTAGTCCAAAATGACAAAGGTCGTACTTTATTGTTAAATTTTAATGGAATTGATTTATAATAGCGAAAATACACTGGTTGGACAAAAATATGGAAACACCTTTAAAAAACATGTTTCTTTGCTTAATATGGTGTAGGAAACCCGTTGGCATCCAAAACAGCTTGCAGTCTTCTCGGAATGGATAAATACAGTTCCTGTATGTTTGCCAAGGGAATATTATACCATTCTTCCTGCAAAACGATGGAAAGTTCAGATAACGATGTTGGCAGTGGATAACGAGAACGCACTTTCCGTTCCAATGTAGACCACAAAGGTTCGATAATATTCAAGTCTGGTGACTGTGGTGGCCAGGGGAGATGGGACAACTCATCCTTGTGCTCAGAAAACCAGTCCTGGACAATGTGAGCTGTGTGAACAGGGGCTTTGTCGTCTTGGAAGACACCATCACCATCGGGGAACAAAGTTTGTACCATGGGATGAACTTGATCGGCCAAAATGTTCACATAAGTCTTGGCAGTCATGTGCCCTGACACAGTTATCATGGGGCTAGCAGAGAACCACGATATGGCTGCCCAAACCATAACAGAACCCCCGCCATGTTTCACTCTTGGCAACAAGCAGTCTGTATTATAGGCTTGAGATGGCGTTCTCCAGACGAAAACTCGGCCAGAAGTGGGAAACAATGTGAAAGAAGACTCGTCAGACCATATTACTCGCTTCCACTGCTCTATAGTCCAGGCTTTATGACTTAAACACCACCTTTTCCTGTTACGGGCATTAGCAACACTGATGAGTGGCTTCTCAATTGCAGCACGGCCAGCAATTCCCTGTTTATGAAGCTCCCTTCTAATTGTTTTGGTACTCAGAAGGTTCGGTAACACAACATTCATTTCAGCAGTAACTTTTGCAGCTGTGGTCTTCTTATTTTTCGTCACAATTGCCCTTAATGATCGTCTGTCACGATCACTCAGGACACACTTTCGTCCGCGCTGTGACTTAGCAGATGATGTTTTACCGCTTTTCAAATATGCGGAATAAATCTTCGATACAGTACCTCTTGAACCACTAAACACATCGGCTACCTTGCTTACGAAAGCACCTACCATACGTGCTCCAACAATTTGCCCACGTTCGAAGTCTGTTAACTCTGACATAATGCAATGACAACCTCACATAACAGTACTCCGACAACAACTGAACTGTTTAGCACATTTACGAAGTTGTATAGGTGGCGTCAGTAGTCAAAAATGCCAGCGGTACCTACATATTTCATTGAAATCAATCTTTCTTTTCAAACATGCATTTCACAAGGTGTTTCCATATTTTTGTCCAACCCCTGTAGGTTGTACTCCTAATATTGTCAAATTTAATAGAATTTATATTATAGCTCTTAATATTGTATTCTTATTTCTGAATTGTAATTCTATTTACTATGTCTCAACTCTTTATTCTATCTTTTATATAATGAATAATCATGTCTAATGTAATGCGAATTTATATTATAACTCTTGTCCCATAACTATTGTGTCATTGACATAAATCATTATGTATAACACATAGTTTGGATCTTATGTACATTTTTTAAATAGTTTTCAATAAAGATGTTGACGAGGCCAACACGTCTTCAAGACAGAAGGCTTCTAATTGTTAAACTTCTAAATTGTTCTAAATTGTTGTTAATTAGAGTATTAAATTTCTAAATCTTATTTTTTTTTTTTGTTTTAGCGTTATGCTTCTAAATTGTTGTTTGCAATTAGCTTATGGCTCCGCTGATACCTCTGCACTGAGGTGAGGATCGGATAATCCACTTTTATGTATATACATATACGAGGGTGTATCAAAAAAGGTTACAAAGGTAATGAAAGTTGTTTATTAACGATAGATAGAAATACAAGAAGACTTTTCTATCATTTTTCCTCATGATCACCAGATTTATTTAAGCATTTATCTGAATTGAAGATTAACTTGTTTAACTCCGTAGAAATCAGTCTTTATCCACTGAGCCAGTTCTCGGTAACTATTTACACCACTGTCTGAAGAGAACCTCACTCCAAATTCTGGTCCTTCCCCAAAGCAAGGAAAAAAATTTCGGATGGCTATTATAATTAAAATGCATCGAAATGGTTCATCGGCTAATTCCGGATACAGAAAAGCAAGGATTTTTGCAGAAGAGAGGCTTCAATTAATTTCAATGTTCCTCCCCCCTGAGGAAGTGGCATTAAAACTGATCGCACTCCTCTTCTGTTATATTACTTTTTCTTTAAATTTCATTATTTTTTTAATTGGGGTACTGCTTGTTTGAAAAGTTTTGGTTTTAACATTTTTTAAATTTTTTGTAACATTTAATGGATTTTTTGAAATTTATTAATTATGAATTTCAGTTTTTGGTCTTTGTGAAAAATTAGTTCTAAATTTCTTACTTTATCTCTTTACTAATAATTTTTCAGCAGCTTAATGAGGCATGTTTATTAGGCATGTTAGGCATGTTTTTCAAAACAAAATTGTGTATACTATATACCCACTCACTCCCTTACTCTATTTAAAAGTCCTTATCCGGCCTTTATTTTCGCAACCGTTGGTCGTAATCATATACTTACAATTACACAAGTGTTTTAAATGACTAAAATATTAAAGATTTGGCAATATTATGTTTAAAAAATTATTTTCGACAAATAGCGAAATTTAACTTTGAATGCCGTCTCCCGGCTCCTATACTTATATTTGGGAAAGTTTTATACCAGTTATGAAAAATTAAAACTATACGAAGTTTGACTCCCGTGTAAATAAAATTAACCGGGATATTTAATTTCTTCAAAATTTGCAATTTTTGTCTTCCGTTTTCAACTTGCCCCGAGGGATTCGTTAATTAACCTAGAATAATTCCGAGGAATTAAGTTTAAATGATATGTGCAGCAAAAAATATATATAATTTAACTGGCCGTACGAGGAAGTTATGTGGCGCTATATCACATTTTTTTTATTTTATAAGTATATATCAGTTTAGGTATTTTTTCATTTGTTGTTTCCTTGTAGGGATTTATATTTATTTTAAATAACCAGTTAATTTTAATTTTAAGTTACTTTCATATGAGTCTTCATTCCCCTAATTGTCAGTACCAGAATATTTAAATTTGGTAGCGCGCGCAAGAAATGCAAATTCTACCAGTGGAAGAATAAGTTAAATATCGACGTTCCAGTAGAAAAGAGAGAGTTCGGGAAATTCCCGTGCGTGCTTATACGCAAACGTCTGTTTAGCAGTTACTGCTGGTTTTGACGTGGCACAGCGCCACGTTATTATCTTGCTGCCACTAGACTCATTTGCGCGCTGTAGGCTACAGGATTATATGAGCCCTGTAGGGTAATTCTGATATTTATGAATATCTCTTATTTTAAGTTTGATTTTACTGTTTCAGTTACCGCCCAAGTTGAGGCGTAGTATGTTAGCGTTAAGTTGACGCATTGTAAATAAGTTAAAAAATTTAACTTTAAAAAATTAAAGGGTAGTTTTAACCCTTCGTCAGTGCAATCACTATTTCTCAAGAACAGAAGGAGAGTAGAACGTTACATCCTTATAAAAAAAATATATGATTTGTTTAATTTTTCAGAGAAAATAGAAAAGTAAAAAAATATTTTCTAAGGGAACGTAATAAAATATTAAAATTATATTATCAGCTGCCCCACTGCTAGAAATATATATATATGGAATGAGTCTTTTAAAAAAAGTATCCATTCTCTTGTGAAATACCTTCACCATGAAATTTTCGCTCAGTTTCTTGGAAATTGCGGCTTTCCGTTTATTCCTTTAGTGTTTCTGTCAAGCAGTGGAAAACATTTATCACTGCTACTACGGATTCTAACGATTCAGCATATCAGAAAATCACACCAAGTAACCTATCTTCACGACGCACAACGGGTGATGATCTCATAAATCAAACGATTTATGTCTCGGCTTCATGTTTAGGCAACAAAATTGACGGTTGGAAATCCAGGTTTAGATAAACTTTTTTTTCCGCAAAGTTTTCGAAAGAGGAAAGTAGCCTGCCTTTTTACCCTCAATCGTTCCCTTTGCGAAAGGTCCTAACCTGCAAGAAAACTTCTCTCACTTCTTTTCTTCTTACTTTTAAACTTTTCGAGACCTCTTGAATAGGAAGTGCTCATTTACAAACAACAAATACCCAGCAAAGGGTATGAGTTACGCAAAAAAAAGTAAACGAACAGATTAATCTTTAGTTATTAATGATAGAATATAAAGAGAATCGCTCTGAAGAACGAGCTTCGTTAACTCTAGATGCGTTGAAAGAGTTCGTAAAATTTCTAAAACCAAAGAAAATAACAGTGTTTCTAGCAGAATGAAAAACTGCCCGCCCACCATATACCGTTATTCGGTGAATTTGTTTAGAAAAAATGACACCCAAACGGGAAACTGGTTAGCAACTCTGATTGCCGTATCGAAAGGAACGTGTTCAAATCCCAGAGAAAGCATGGACGCAAATTGTCTGCCGCATTTACAGTACATTCTATATATTCACAGAAGGCAACGGTCAACAGTTGCCTCCTGTATACGCTATAATAAATGTACACTGCGAAAAAAAAAGGGGGATAGTTCTATACCTCCCGTTCTACTGCGCCGATTGACGAATTCAAATTGCGTTTGCATGTCTCGAAAGCGCGATTTAGGATATATATTAGATTTATATACGGCATTCTTCAAACATAGGTGTTTTGACACAAACGCGGACTTTTTCTGAAACAACATGTAATTTTTTTTTCATATTGCGATTCTACGACTCAAATTATGCTTAGATAGTAAATTTTCTAATTTTTGTGAGAAATGTATGGAGAAATTTAAAACTTATCTCGGCGCATTTTTTCAGTTTGCGCCAGGATAAAATTTAAATTCCTTTCAAATTATGCTTAGGTAGTAAATTTTGGTGAGAAATTTATGGCGAAATTTAAAATTTATCTTTGCGGATTTTTCTCAGTTTGAGTCAAGAATAATTCATTTGGCCGAATTCTTAATTCACAGTAACCTACTTACTTTCCTTTTTTTTCATTGATGCACGAAAGGAAAAAAAGTCCATTGTTCATTCTTCCAAATAAATTTAACAAAGTGCTTAAGCCACATTTTCTTATTGTTGCTTATATTAAATATGCCAACTTTCAAAACGCACCAAAATGTAAATTCACGTATATCTCCGGAAATTTTGAATAAAAAACTCTAATTTTTTGCAGGTAAGCCTAGAAATATATCTACTTTAAGATAATGTTAAAATACAAAAATTTTTTCGAAAAATTTATAAAAAGTATTTAAAAATACAAATTGTAAAAATAAATCATAAAAAATGTGCGAATTATATTTAAATTAAGGGTAAATTTTGAATTCTTAAAAAAGGAATCAAATAAGTTTAATAAAAAAAAGAGATATTAATAAATATAGATAAAATTCAATTAACATAGAGGAACATAAAATTTTGAGAGCTATTTTTTTTAAAAACTACTTGTGCGCCTTTTACAAAACATGGCAGTTTGGCATAATTTCAGTCGTAGAGTCGAAATATGAAAAAACGTTGGCATGTCATTTCAGAAAAAGTCCGATTTTGTGTCAAAAGGCCTATATTAGAATAACACTATATATAATCCTAAGTCGAGCTTTGGAGACATGAAAAACGCAATTTGAATTTCGTCAATCAGCCTAATAGAAAGGGAGATACAGAACTACCCCCCTTTTTTTTTCGCAGTGTACCTCCATGATAAAGTGACCACCGCTCCGGGGCTTAGCGGCGGCCAACGCCTATAACGGCTTGCCCGTTATTGAAAATAGCAGAAAAAAACGTTTACATAAAATAATTTGGACAAACGAATTTTTTAACTTATTAGTTCTATAGGTAAGTCTTGAAACTTTCCTTTTTACCCGAAACATTTTTCAAACTGTTGCCACCAAATGTTACCGCGATATTTTATATTTTAAGAAATCAAATGACGATGAATATGTATCCTGGCATTGTGGAAAAACGGTGGCACCTAGAACCACCGAATTTTGAACACACGTAAACCTCCATCTGAACATGCGCAACTCGAATCTGGAATTTTGAATTTCGAATTTGTATTTCAATTATTTCTTATTTTGCACAAATTTAATGAATTTTTGTTAAACAAACTTAGCATTTTAAAAGCAAGCAGTGGCAACACAGTTCGAAATCAAATTTTTTTTTATCCCAGGTGCTCTAGACTAGACGGCAAAGTGTAACATATTTATATTTTAGTCCTCAAATTCGGTTTTTTTCAAAGCAATGTCTTATCATTGTCTCTAATACAATGTTCTACGTTTGAACTGAAATAAAATTTCACTTACATTTAAATCAGAAGACGTATAATTAAAAATATGAAATATTTTTACGAAATTACGATAGTTGGACTCATTAAAATACACTCGTATGTTTTCTTTTCTGTGCTAATTATAATAGACGGCTGCCCAAACAAGTGACTAGTATATTAAATCATTACCTCGCATTACGTCAGCTTTGATTTAAGCTCGCATTCTGTTTTACAAAATAAGAAAGAAATATCATATTTACTTGTGTATTTCAAACGCTTTATTTACTAATTTGCTCAGATGCAGCGGTCCTCAACCTTCTTTGCCCACTGCAAACCTTTCACAATTTCTAGAGGAATTTTCGGAACTTGGAAAATGCACATATACATTTATTAAAAGGTAGATTACTTTTTAATGTGATTTATAGATTAAACAAGAAAAAGTATACAAAATGTTAACTAATACCATAACTTGAATAAATATAGTTTTATATTCGTAAACTAAAACACTAAAACTAAATGCTAAACAGGTAAATGAAAGGTTGATCGCATTCTTAGCCTGAAACTATGAAATTCCCTCGAAGAGATTTCCCCCCTTCGTTAAGAACCTCTGCCTTAGAATTTTAATCAGCATGTTTGGCTTGGTTTTCAGTTAGGATTTAAAACTATCATGACCCAATTGGATCAGTAATATTAGGTTAGCAACTAAGCTTTGATTTAAGCTTACATGATGTTTTACAGAATAAGAAGAAAATACCATATTATGCAGCCTATTTTACCAGCTTTAGTTATAAGGTATTTCTCTCGCCTTCTTTCTATGCCTTCGTGTTAGCTGTCAGCACGCTCGGCGCGTATTTGAGAGGTCCGTGGTTCGAGTACCGGTGAGGGCATTGCTCATTTTTCATGTCTCCTGCTTCGAAATATTCTAATGACTCTACATTGGCTCCCGAACTGAAAGGATGATGGCTGATGATTCTACACCACCAGCATTTGACGATTGGATCTCCTAATATCCAGTAGCCCTTTAAAAGCGGGGGTACATAATTTATTTTTACCTCCTTCTTAGCCTGTCTTTGTGGTGTAGTGGTCAGCATGCTCGGCGCGTAATCGAGAGGTCCGTGGTTCGAGTCCCGGTCAGGTCACTGCTCATTTTTCATGTCTCCTACTTCGAAATAACATGACGCTACATAGTTACTAATTTTACTCTCAGAAATCGAGAGGAGAAAACTATGAGACGTATATCATTTCCACTTACAGGGGTTAAGAAAAGATTAAAAGTCATCGCAGTAATAATCATTATATCAATAAAATGTTTGTAATTAAATATTTTACTGATTAAGTAGGACTTAAGGAAAGAGCTTAGGTATTAAAATGCGCTTAAGGATTTCTGTAGCAAGCAACCTACCAGCAAACGAATAGATAAGGGTTCAACTGTAGTTCAACAACTCTGGCTAGTTGGCTGATATTATTATAGGTGATTTTTTGATTTTGCTAGAGAATAATGTTAATCCAAGACTGTCAGATTCCTCAGAAAACCCTCCACAAGACCGTCACGATTTTTCAGAGAATTTTAAGCTGGTTGCCAGTTGACAGCGTCAGATCCCTCAGAGCAGTTTTAACTATCTTAATGTTGTCTGGATGTCTGCTTTCGACTACTTAGAACTGGTTTAGACAATAAATTAGAATTACTGCCACCATTTTCAAACTTGTTTCTGTGAGAAGAGGAAGTTACTTTTGCATACTTTTCAAAGGTATTTCGCATTTGTTCATTTTAATGTACTAAAAATGGATATAATTCCTACAAAGTAATAAAATATTATTGCACTTAACAGGGGCACATCCATTACTGTAAGAAATATTGCTTCAGTGGTTTGTGTTGGAAAATCCTGCGTTTCTCGAATACTGAACGGAACAATGAAACTCGATCATTTTCTCCAGGAAGGATAATGCCAACGTTTGATCGATTCCTACTCCAAAATAACGTTATTAATCCAGCAAAATAGACTCCTCACAACTGGTCGGTAGGAGAGGAAGCCAATTAAAAAATAAATTCTGGCACATCAAATAAAACAACAACAATTAACGAGGGCCAAACGATACAAATTTTGGACGAAAAAGGAAAAACGTCTTTTTCAGCAATGATACCCATTTGTTTTTTCATGGTTACGCGTCTTACGTTGTTGGACTAAGCAAGAGTTAATAAAACCTAAACATATACAGCAAACATTAAAACACCTTCAAAAGCAAATGTTTGGGAGTTGGCACTAGTAGTCTAGTTCCTAGTGAGGGAATGGTGAATTTGTCGATGTATACGAGATGTTTCCACATTCTGTACGACAGTTTCAGGGAGATGATAGTAGACAGCAAAGGGGTGAAAAATTACCATAGAACATGCGGTCGCAAGCCATATTTAGTGAGTGAAAAATCGCAAAAATAGTCTTTGAGGGGAGAGTGAGCCTGACGAAGAGATAAGCCAAAGAAATGCGAAGGTTAAGAGCACTGTCATCGAGACGATACCTTTACATATGCATATTCCAATGTGATGCGGAAAATAAAAGTAGCGGTTGAAAATAAGAAACCTTTTCGTATGCCAATGTCATATGCTTATAGGGAAAATAAAAGCACCAAACAAGTATTCATTAGTGGGAATTGCAGAATTGATGGGCGTTAAACTTCATTCGAAAACATCATATCAGATTACATGAGCAAGGAATATACGGATATGCATCTAATTTAAGGCCGAGCAGGTGGCAATGGACGTCTAGCGCAGAGCAATGCCAGGAGCTCTAGAAAGCACCAAAAGCGAGTGTTGTTCGCATCATGCCACCTTCACGAACATCGATCGACGGCTGCGGAAGACGGCATCCTTCCGAATAACGTGACATAATGGGAGGCAAGAACGCGGTGTGCGCACATGTAAAACAGAAACTTGAGTATTGCGACTGTTTTCACCGTGGCAACATGATCGGTTGCAGCCGAACTGGGTATTCGACGCAAAATGGTGTGAAAGTCTCTGGTACAGAAAACATGCACACCTTTCACGTGCAGAAGGTCCAACTTCTAGGCAATGCTGATTACCCCCTATGAGTAGAGTTCGTACGCTGGAGGCTTGATACCACACAGAATGATTTTCGCGGATTTCCGCCACTTTTTTATTGCCGATTAACCCTTTCGGGTAGAGTTCATGCATTGGATGCTTGATGCCGCACAGAATGAGTTCCACAGACTCCCGCCAATGTTTTATCCCCAGATGAAACCTTCTTTACGAGAGAATGTGTGGCAACATGCACAATGTGCATATGTGATCGTGCAGAACTCCTCACAGCACCGTCTCGTCGAATGTAGAAACTAAATTAGATATTAAAATCTAGGCAAATTTCTTAAAAATCATCTGTTAGGACCATACCTTCTGCTCGAAAGCCCCAATGGCACAAATTACCTTGTTTCCTACATCACGTCCTCCCGGATTTAAAAGGGGAAATACCGGCCATTGTGAGCCAGAACATGTAGTTCATACTTAATGGTGCCAGTACATTTTGCGATTGCTGGGCGTAACGACCTCCATGCTATATATCAGGGAGGTGGACTGGAAGCAGTGGATCTGCGCTTGGCCTCTGCGCTCCCCGTACCTCAATCACTTGAATTTTTCCTTCAAGAATCACCTTAAATTGGTTGTTTATAATTCTGAAATTGGTTGCCCACAAATACACTATAAGACCTTAGAGCACGAACAGTCGTCACTTCAGCGAACATCGTCAACACTCCAGGTATGTTTGGACGCGTCCTGCAATCATTTATTCATCGGTATCGGCTGTGTAATGACCTTCAGGGGCGCAATTTTGATCTATTGCCCTAAAAAATGTTTCGCAGTGTCCTGTCTGACGTTAAACTGTAATGCATTTTATTCCTGCTTTACGTCAAATAAATGTTTTTTATTTATTCGCTCTTTTCATTCCACTTGACGTCACACCCTTCATAATTACTTTCGTGATTTTCTCCCCCTAAACTGGATTTGTGACCGAAAGTCATATGGCAATTTTTCATCCTCTTAATGCCTACTGTCAGTCCCCTGAATCTCTCGGTCGAACTCGGCAATACCCTGTGTTATGTAATACATACTTAGCTACTTCAGTTGTTGAATTTAAATATCTTAATTGTAATGATTTATCTTAATTCTGCTATCAGACTTAAAAAATATTAATTTGTTTTTATTTTGTAGTTCATCTTAATTTTTTTCTTGCCTTGTTGAAAAGTAATTGTTGTCATTTAATTTTTGGCAGTTTTGGTTAACTCTGAATTTAAGTTGCTTGAGTATTTTTTTTCCTTTTCCTGAAGGTAGTTTGGTTAACTATTTAATTTTTTTTGTTTAGTTAATTCTTAATCTTAACTTGTTTGCTTAATGTTTAATTTCTGTTTAATTTGATCCTTAAGGTCAATTTTTTTAAAAAAACACTTTTAAAGTTTTGCCTTACAAAAGTTGGTGTTAAGGTTTAATTTGGTTTTGTTAACGTACCCCTCTTTCTGGTAAGCTGGAATCCATATTTTCTGACTCTGTGGTCGTGTTTGGTGTTGTGGAAAACATAAAAATTTTTCTATGTAATTATTATATTTCAATTGAAGAAATTTTCTTCGGTCTTTTATTAATTTAGTATTTAAAAACAAGTTCTTTATTCTTTTAAAAAAAAACTTTACGTTGCATTTGGGAATCAAGATTTACGACTTTGTTTTGACGTTTGCTTGCTCTGCCAGACAGTGGTCTGAAAAATATCTTTCGTCAAGTGCGAAATCTGCACCCTGCTGAATCAGCTTGTTTTGTATGCAGCTACGCCACGCCAAAGTTAAGGGGTCGGGGTGATTCGCATTCTTACAGGAGTTCACCATGCTAAATGGGACCCTGAACGAGGCTAGCTTCTGCTTGTCAGGTTGATGACCCTGGAGGGTCGCTTGTAACCATCGGAAATCGGCGATTATTCGCCAACTTCTGTCTAACCAACCCCCTTGCCTTCACCTTAAAGTTTTTGATTCCGCTCCTAGGGTTGCCATACTCTTGGCTGGATTTGGACCGTCTCGGATCGCCAAACGAGAGACTGGCGAGAAGAAGAAAAAGGGCGTGCAGCGATCTACGAGGGAGAGGAGACTCTGAAGTTTGCGCCAGAAGGGAGAAAAAAAATTTTCTGAAGGTTGTCGACAGACCGGAAAGCAGTTGCTCCGTCCCGAGTGCTCTGTCTACGGAACAGTGGAAAGATGGCTGAAGAATTTGCGGAGAAAAAACCACCTATGGATGGCGACGCAGTAAGGACGAAACCCAAATAGAAGGGGCGGAAGGCTCTGAGGTTTTCATTACATGCTCAGCTTTACTAACTTTCATTCTCTTTCCTTTTCAGATTCAATATGGCAGAAGTTTTCTTCAATGTACGCTGTTAAGTAATTGTGATTTCTTGTGGGGATCCCCTCTTTGTAGTATAAACGGTATGTGATTTTATATTTTCATTTAGAACTGTACCGCCACCAAAAATGTATATTGTTACTAGTTCTGTTTACCTTTAATAAATGAAAAATTTAATTTAACTTAACTTGTATGTTTTCACTTATAATTTAGAACACTGGACCCAATAAATTTAATTAAAACTTGAACGGGTTATTGCCCAAATTTAAACACAACGCTTTGTTAGTACTTTACTGTTGGGGTATTCTCTTGTGCTATTTACTGTTATATTTGAACACACAGGTTTTACTGTAAAAATGTTGTTTTATCTTGCCTGTCACACAATTTTACACCCTTGCAGTATTTATTATAGTGTTATGATTTAAAGTCGTTTTTCCATATTCTTGACTTTCATGTGTATTGAACATTGAAAACTGTAAAGAGTAAAATAACTCCAACACCTGTATAGAAATTTTAAAATGTAGTACTGAGCAATTTTCGAAAGCTTTTTCGGAGACATTTCAACGTGACTCCAATTTACCAATAAAAATATTTTCCTTAATGTTTCATTTAATATGATAAATATATAATTAATCAATTTTATTCAGTATAATCATTAACTTGGTTAGTAAACGTAAATATTAGTCATGATATTTTATACCCGACAGTTAATTATTTAGACATTTTAGAAGATACTTCTTTTTTGCCCCAAAACCTAAACTTGGATGCCAAAAAATGGAATATTTCGAACTCATACACTGAAATTGTCTTGTTTATAAGCCGTTTAACTTCCTGTGAAACGCCTTAAAAATACAAAGCTGTCTCATTTTGTAGAAACATTAGGTTATTTCGAAGCAGGAGTCACGAAAAATGAGCAGTTAAATCAGTTCAAATCGCCGGGACACGAATCTCGGACCTCTCAAATACGAGCTGAGTGTGCTGATCTTTACACTACGAAGACAGGAGAAATACTCCCCTTTTAAAGGGCACCTGGGGATTAGAGGACCCAATCGCCAAATCCTGGTGAGGAAGAATCATCAATCACCACCTTTTAGTTCGGGTGCCACTGTAGAGTCATTACGTTATTTAGAAGCAGGAATCATGATAAATGAGCAATGCCCTCGCCGGGACTCGAAACTCGGATCTCTCGAATACGCGCCGAGTGTGCTAGCCATTACACAACGAAGGCATGCTAAGAAGGCGAGAGAAATACCTTATAACTTCAGATTCGGCTTACATATATGTGAACTAATTCAGTACAGCAGCTTTCCTCAAAATATGGTCTTCGAAACCCGTTCTTGTGTTCTCCTAGATTTACAAAAATGCCTTGTTATTTGTACAAGAAATAAGCAAGGTACATACGAGCTTTGATGTCACTCTATATATAATACTGCTGATAGTTATTTTTGCAAGTTGTAATTGTTTAATCCTATTTATTCATTTTTAGAATGGCCAGCTGCTCTGTTGTATACGAATACAATGTACTTCCAAGCATGGGACATGCGTGCAGCCATGACATTATAGCTGAGATTTGTGTGGTAGTTGGAATTCCTGTCAAAATTTTTGTAGAACGAAATTTAGCAGCCTGCAGAAAAGGAAGCCAAATTATATTTTATAGTATTCTAAGTGACGTTTCCGACGTTCTTCATTTAGGAAGATATGGATAGTTCTTACAAAATATCAGGTAGATAGTGTTTCCTCTTATTTTGGCTCAAGATGAACTCCGCAAAATTGTACCAAGCTCTAATAATATTGTAGATTTTATTTAGGTAGAAAACAAATATTATTTTTTCAGCCCCTTTCATCTCAAAGCTTTAAGCTACACAATGTTTTTAGTCTGTTCGTGTGGAGCATAAACGGACAAACTATCCAGCGTGCTGATTCTTGAGCAAGCCACTTATAACTGGCCAAATGAAAAATATTGAATTTTTAAGCTACTGGTGCTTCCGAGTTAATACTTGCTGCAAGAAGTTATTGCCTTTGTGCCTTGCTAATAAACATAGCAAATGTAAGCAAGATGGGAAACTACAATCGCTTGAAATCGAAGGGCATATTTGAATTAGTTGTTAGCAACGGCACGCGAGGAATAAATGCATTTTCATCGGCGCCATTCCTCATATTGATCGTGGCCTCTATTACGTTCGGCAATAGATTCTTCACGGTGAGCTAATCCGTTGCACAGCTATGTTAATCACTTCGTTAATCTGTTGGCAGCTTTGGCAAGTCGATGTTACGTAACAATATGATAATCCTTTATTTAAGGTGAATTTGTGTGGTGGTATTCCTGGGGGATCAAGAGCATTTAAAATTTCTGTCAGGAAGCCATAGTGTTTGTTCTCCGTATCTATTATTGAATCAAATGGCAAAAAGTTGAAAAACTTACCAGGATGCATTTCTGGATGAGCTTTATATGTAATTACGAATTAATATCTTTGCGTTGATTGGTGATTCGAAGAGTTGAATTTCGCTTTGTTATCCTTCAGTCACTTTCGGAAAATAGCCGTCTAATTTGTCCAATTTCTTTCACAATTTCAAAATAATTGAGAAAACTAACAGAGTGCTGACTTAAATTCTGCTTTAAAGGTTCTACGCTGCTCTAAAGAGTAAACGAACACTGCACCAGCTAATGATTTTAATAAGAAATGGTAGCGGGAAAGCTACAGCTACGACTTGATTTCAAAATTGAAAATAATAAATATTAATATTTATTTTTTTGTAAAAAAAACGGGACAATCATGAATTCCTAGTTTAGCAAGCATGACTTCAACCGATACCGGGAAAGCAACAACGTAGACGTGATCCAAGACTGGTTATGTGTACGCAAGATGAGTGTCGCGAGTGCTCAGTTCTAATATAAAAGTCCTGAGTGTACACCCCCGTCGAGTTATTTTTCTAGCTCTTATGTGGACGGTGACCTTCCTTTCGTTTTGGAGATCAAATGTGCAAAATTTCATTAAGATCTGAATAAGACCATAGACTTGCAGGAATGATGCACACAGAAGCAAACAAACGACACTCTTCACTCCATATTGTAGAGATATTAGGTTATTTCGAAGCAGGAGACGTGGAAAACGAGTAATGTCCTCGCCGGGACTCGAACCACTTACCTCTCGAATATGCGCCGAGTGTGCTGATCATTAAACCATGAAGGCATGCTAACAACGCAGGAGAAATACCTTATAATATAAATGAGTGACAGACAAAGTGGACAGATGTCTTGTTTTGCATCCAAGAAGTCTTTCTGCCCGCAGAGCGAAATATCAAGCTTATGCGAAAGGAAAATATATAGGCAGAGAGTAATTTCGTATTTCAGAGGGGGAAAAAAGAAAACTTCATATATTTTATACGAATCTGAAAGGCCAGATAAAAAAATTAATAAATAAAAATACGAAAGAAATCTGAAAGATTTCAGATTTTAAATTACGTCCAAGGTGTTTTTAACGTTTTGTGTGTTACCTATATTTATTAAATATCATGTTCTTCGCCCTTAAACCATAAAATTCAGTTCAATAGCAATATTGCAAAGTAATTTAAAATGAGCATATCTTTAGAAATTCCGATACACAGTTCCGCACGCTGGAGATGAAAGGTTTTTTTTTTTTTAATCTTTGAGTTTGTTCATCAAAAATTCGTTTTTAAGTTTTATAAAATATGAAATAGATAATAAAACAAATTCCAAATTCCGGCTTCCAAATGCGCATATCCGGGTGGGAACGTACGTTATTCAAAATTGGATGGCTCTAGGTACCTTTGTTTTATTACATTTGAAGAAATATATATACATTTTTGCAGATTCTTCATTATTTAATTTCTTTAAATGTAATAACTTTTATAACGATAACTTTTGGTGGCAACAATTTGAAAAGTGATACAACCGTTTATAGTGATTCAACGCAAAATCGCAAAAGGAAAACGATAGTCCTTCAGGGATAAAGTCCTTTGGTAAAAGGTATGTGAAGAAATTTGGTTCGTGGGTTAGCTGTGGAAGCAGAATTTTTTTTAACCATTTTCAATCTTCGAATCTTTTTTAGTAATACATTATATCATTAGTGGAAAAGGATTATGATTATACATGTTCGCATGCCGAGCCTGAAGTCACAATGTAAAACGTAATTTGTGTACTTAGGTATTATTCAACCCCCTTATTAGAAGTCGCCAAAAGCTGGGAACCATGTGTATAACAGTTCCTTAGGTAACCATATTCATAGTAAGTTGCAAACAGAAAATTCCTCGAATCACTTTTATTTCTGTAAGAAACCGCCAAACTGAGTCATGAGGTAATAGCTTTAATACGTAGGTATCTTGTTTTGCAAATGGTAAATATAACAAATTTCCATGACTTTTTTATCCTTTCCACTGCGATTTTGAAAATAACAAACTATCGTTGATTGGAAGGGACATAATTGAATTCTGTAATGACACTGGACTTAAAATAAAATTCGAAGCAGAAGTAAGAAGGTAAGATTCATTTCTGGATCTCATTACCAGTGTAAACGGTATATACACTGGTGTGCAAAAATTAAGGACCAGACGGTTTTTTCAATATAACTTTGTACAAAAGCTTTCCAAATCAACACATTTAATACCGTAAGATCCCCAATACGTAAGGACATGAGTAATGTAAGCAACACTTACTAAAAGAGAAATCAGAGGGATAAAAAGAAGCTTTATTGAAAAAGTAGCATGGAGCGCAATGCGACTGAAGGCCGAAACATCCCTGTGATGGGTGTCCAGCAAGAAACATCCGGTCTTTAATAGGGGATATGATCTCCCCTGACTGCTAGGCAGGTTTCACATCATTTGTGCATGCTGGATATGTGGTTGTTAATGAGCTGTTGAGACACTGCTGCTCGTTCCTCTTGTAGCACCAATCGCAGTTTCGGAATCGTTACTGGCGATAAGTTACGTGCTGCCACGGGTCTCCCTAGTAAGTTCCGTACATGCTTGACGGGATTTAGATCCAGAGACCTTGCCGACCAATCCATGTGTTCAATATCTTCACTCTCCAACAGCTCTTCGACAGTAACTGTGCGATGAGGTGGAGCGTTGTCGTCCATGAAGAGGAACTGAGGACCCATAGCCCTTGTGAAAAGACGCATGTAAGGAAGAAGAACCTCGTTACAATAGCAGTCCCAGGTGACGAACCTCCTTGGGAGATATGAAGGTCGGTCCGGCTACCAAGCATTATGTCTGCTCGAACGAGAACTCCGCGACCTCCAAAACAGTCCCTTTTGATGATGTTGAAGGGGTTATTGCGTGTTCCCCGCTCTGTCCAGATGTGTATGTGTCTAGAATCGCAACTCAGACTAAATCTGCTCTCATCTGTAAAGAGTACTCGTCCCCATTCATTGTCTCTCCAATTCCGGTGTTCCCGGCACCACAGAGAACGCCTTCTCCGATGGGCAGGCGTTAGAGGTACACACCGTACAGGGCGTCGTGCAAACAGACCACCACCGTGCAGTCTTCTGGCCACGGTAAAACGCGATATCGGTCGTCCAGTCGCCTGTGTCGTGTGTCTAGCGATTTCTCCCGCTGTCTGCCGCCTGTTTCTTCTGGCATGTAAGGCAATATACCGGTCATCTGCGGGTGTGGTTCCTCGTGGACGATCACTACTAAACCCCGGATAGCTGTTCCTGTAGTTTGAAATTGTCTCCAAAGTCGTGAAACGATACTGTGAGCAATTCCGAACTCTGCAGCCACACTTGTCACACTGCGGCCTTTCTCCAACTTCCCAATGATTCGACCTCGTGTAAAAGCATCCAGATGTCGTCTAACAGATGGATTATTCGCCATTTCTCTCTGAGGCAGCAACTCGGTGTGATTTTAACTGCTATACGGCGTGCAATCTCTTTGCCATAAATACTGATCTTACACCGACAACATGCTTTATACTACTCAGACCCTCCCCCATTACGTCTACCTGCATATCTGCGCATGTGCTACCGTACATCACCTTACTTAATCTCCTGATTGGTCTTTCTGCCCGCTCTGCGACTCTTCGTTCAGCTGATATGCTAATTTTTCGACTTCGTCCTTGATTTTTGCACACCAGTGTAGTGTACTGAAGAATGAAAGTTTTACGTATCTTTTACGTATCTGTGTGAGAAACGGTTTTTATCACATAGAAAACTCACAGAGAAACATAACAAACTCGACGTCATCTACTTGCAGTCTCAGATCTAAGTTTATCAGCTGACATCCAAGCATATAATAGTTGTGCAGGAAAAAGCAGCCTCATTCATTTCATTAACATGAATGCCAATATTTATTTTAGTTAATAATATTATCTGAAATGACATAGCCTTGAGTTGCTAAAGATATATATATATATATATATATATATATATAGTTTTCTTCTAACAACTTAATTGATTAATACCAATATAAAAATAACTGGATTTTAATTAACTGTATTTTAAAGATATAAGTGCACAGGTAGTAACGCATCGTAAAAAATTTCCTTCGAATGAAATTGCGAGATGGTCCTTAGAACACTCAATTTTATAAAAATGATACCCCAAAAAAGTTTGGTAAACACTGCAATAAACCATTAGCTGTTACCATACACCAGACCAGCCAAAGCTGTATCCCCCCCAATGGCCAGACATTTGCTCCAAGGTTCCATTGGAAAAGGTCAAACGGGTCGGTCATTTGGCCAGCATTGCCTAAGGTGCACTGCAAGAGACGGCATGAAGAAATATTTATTTTATTGACTACCATCAATAAAATATTCATTCAACATTCCGTTATTATTTTACACATATATTTTATTATATATCTCGCATATTTATAATTTTTAAAACTGGATACTATTCTGACAGATTTCATCTAATCGATGTCATTGGACTCCTTATACGGAAGTTTAGATTGAATCTAACATGCATGTATAAGAACTTCTGTTTACCGATTTCATCTTTCAATTTCTATATCCAAAACTTCGCGCCTCTTTGTTTATTTTATCTTTAAAATAAACTTCTGCTTCCGGATGTCTGGTCTTTACGTAGATAACTGCAGGCTTAACCATCGCCAAATCAAGGAAGCGATGTTCTGTCTTCTTCACAGGAGTCCGATCTGAAGAATTCCATCAATATAAAACCCCCGCAGCCAACAAAAAAATAAGTAAATAAATAAATAAACAGGTGTTGATCGCGCTGGAACAAACAAGAGCTATCGCCCGTCTACCATTCAAGTTAGGAAAAAAAATGGCGAGAGAGATGAAAGTGTTTTATTTTATTCTTTTTTGCTCTTTTTTCTTTTATGTGACCGTAACGGGTCAGGAGGTCTGCTTCTTTTCAAATAGGTAGAAGCCGTGATGTGAGAGTCGTGACAAAAACTGGGATCCGTTACAATGCTTCATCTTCCTTTCTGCCACCCCCGCCCCCTTTCCCTCTAGCACATATGCGATTCCTTCTTGTTCGTTTGGCTTCTTTAAATGACTTTGGACTCAATGAAAGTGGAAGTTCTTTGCCTGATCTTTTATCGTAGATTTATGTTAGGGAATATCCACCTTTGCTTGGCCGAGTTAATTGCAGCAAATGAGCAGCATAGTTTTTACTTAGCACAGTTAATTGCCTCTTCTTATCTTACTTAATTAGGGCACGCAACTGAACTTTTCTTTAAGGGAGAAGCCTACAGGATGTATAACCCTGCGAGAAAATTATGTTTTTGGCAATAAGAGAAAACGTTTTTTTTTCCAGAAATTAGTCTATGAAAAAGGTTTCTACTATCTAAACTGTATTGCATTAATATTTTTTTAAACTCGTGTATAAAATTACTAAGTTTGAAATGTTTTAAAATAAAAGGCAGATTTTTGTAGCTGACAGTTGACGAATAAGCACTAAAAAAAACAACAAAAAAAACCGCATGTTCTCACTTTGTATCAAATGGCGCTTTCAACTATACGTCAAAACTCATGCACAATTAATCATTTATTAATAGGGAAACTGAAAATGATTCTACTATTTTAGGCTTCCATCCAAATGCAGAATAACTCTTTTTGCTTTTCTTAATCTGAAAGGGCTCGGATTTGAACGTTCTGCCAAAAGGGCACTTTTAAAGTTTAATATGGTTTACCAGCACAGATTATTAGTACAGAGGCCACAAGAGGAATAGCGAAAAACATTAATGGACATTAGATGAATGTGCATTTAAGAAGCATGGTAACCTTCTAATCCTTCTGCATATTTGAAAAGAGAAAAATATGTAACATAATTCTGTAAAGATATTGAATGCTTTTAATTAGATAGATCGTGAATTAAATGTATTTTTATTTAAATCAATCCGATTCAAAAGTAAAAAAATAGAAAAAAATTTTTAATTTTTAAAGATTTTAAATTACTGTTTATTTGTTAAATATCATGTTCTTCGCACTTAACCATGTAATTTAGTTCAAGAATACTATCACAAAATAATTTTAAAATGAGCTTATCTTTAGAATTTCCGATACACAGTCTCGCGGGCTGGAGATAAAAATGTTTTTTTCTATACAACGTTGCCATTGCTCGCTTTGAAATCCTTGAGTTTGTTAATAAAAAATTCGTTAAAGTTTTACAAAATATTAAATCGATCATACAACAAATTCTAAATTTCGGCTTCCAGATGCCCATATTCGCCGGAGGATTGCGTTATTCACAATTGGATTGCTCTAGGTACCGTTGTTTTATCACAACGCCAGAAACATACATACATTTTATGCAGATTCTTCACTATTTAATTTCTTTAAATATAATACTGGGCGATAATATTGAGTGGCAACAATTTGAAATGTGAAAAACGCTTGTAGTGAATCAGTGCAAAATTCCAAAACGAAATTAATAGTTGTTCTGGGCAAATTGCCTTTTTGGAGTAATAATAATCTCAACTTTACATATTGCTTTTAAATAGCTTAGTTTGTTAATCCGTAACAGACAGATTTAATTTGAAAGATCTTACATTTTGTCGAATGGCAAGAGACTCGAATGAAAAGCAAAACGACACAAAACCGTGTTTCGAGTCTAATAGCCCGTTGGGATAATAAACTTAAAACACTATAGTAAGAGAATATTTTTTAGATGCTGCTTCTAAAAGAGAAGCTCACTCAGATGATTTAATGCCATAAGTGCTTAAATAAAATATAAAATCTTTGATTAAAAAGACTCAGCTGACATAATTTCCATAATCTGTCGGCATTTACTCCATTTGATGCAATTTGCGTTTATGTATGAGCCTTAAATAAATATAATTTGCATGGATCTTAAGTGGAATTTTATAACATACAGTATAAGGATTTAGTAAATTCAAAGTACACGAAATTAGTCTATTGCTTTATAAGGTCATTTCTCCCGCCTTCTTGGCAAGCCTTCGTGGTGCAGAACGCTCGGCGCGTATTCGAGAGGTCCGTGGATCGAATCCAGGCGATGGCGCTGAAAAAGGTGGTGGATGATGATTCTCCACCACCAGGATTTGGCGACTGGTCCCCTAATTCCCATTCGCCCTTTAAAAAGGGGAGTATACAAGGTATTTCTCCCGCCTTCTTGGTATGCCTTCGTTTCATGGTGTAGTGGTCAGCATGCACGGGGCATATTCGAGTGGTCCATGGTTCGAGGCCCGGCGAGAGCATTGCTCATTTTTCATCTCTCTTGCTTTAAAATGACCCAATGTCTCTACAGCTTACCACTGTGATAATAAAATATTTACTTAAAACCCTTTAAAAATTAAATTATCTAACTCCAAATGTGGAATATTTAATAGGAAAATAAAGAGCATTTTACTTCTTTCCTGTCTGTGAAGTAGGCAGATTTATCTCACTAGTTTCTGATTTTCTTTCTACAGAATTCATCTCTAACTTTCAGCTTAACATCTCCGTATTTCCAGTTCTTAATTCTTCGAACAAATTCTTATTTCTTTATACAACTACTTTTTACCCATAAATTACTTGAGAAAACAGAAGCGAGTTTGTTTTTCCATTATCAGAACAGTTTATGATATCACATGCAAAGAATAAATTTCAGTACATTCCTACAAACATTTATTTATGAGTATCACCACAGCAGATAGAACAATGCTTTATTTTAACAACACGAAGACGAAAATTATTCTGGCCACGCTTGAAATTATTTTATGTGAACAAATTTACAAACATCGGTTAAAATTAAACAAATGATGAGGCAAATGTTCTTATTTGGAATGCTCACGGCTCTTTTTCTTTCCTAAGTAAATCAATTAAACAACTGTTCATTCTTTGAAAGTTATTCAGGAGGAAAATGTTTCAAGGACTCATCTGTTAGCGCAACGCTCTGAATTGTCGAGCAAAAAAATATTTGTTAATTGATAAGCGACGTGAAATATTTTACAGAGATTAATGAATGAATTAATTATTTCATTAATGAATACCCTCTGAAGAAAATGGCTATAAGCTGATACAATGAACAACATGAATAACTAAAATTCCTCTATCAATTAAATTTGGAGAAGAATCCGTAGCTTTTCACCTATTTTTCTTCCTACATTCTTAGCGCTAGATTTTGAAACTTTTAAAAATATTGGCGTTATTTTCCTCTACCTGTATTATGCAAAATATTTCCCTCTGAAGTTTAGTTTATTAGTAAACTGTATTTCTTGGATTTTTTTTTAAATTTTTTACTCAGTATATTCAATTTGTATTTGCATTTTTGTATTATATTTGTATTTGTATACACATATTTGTATTTGCGTTTCCTCCATCTTATTTTCCCTTGCATTTATTATTTAAAACATATTTTGAGCAGATTCAGCGTTAAGCTAGCTACCCGGACGTGACAACTATTCTCACATTTGAGAAATTTTCCAAACATGTGATTTCACCTTACTTCTCTTATTTACGTTCCAGTTCATTGTACTACTAATCTGGGTCCTTTGTTCACTTTCCATCTCGTTCGTTCTCCAACGTCGCTCTTGGAAACAACCATCAAAGCTCAGTCATATGAGGAGCCCTTACGTCTTTGTAAAGTAATTGAGCCAGCCGACTCAGTTGCTGACAGATGTTGCTGAGATATTGGTTCGCTATCCATCACATAATGTAATGTTCGTGTGACTATGTATTCTTACTGGAATTATTCTTGGCGCAAAATGGAAAAAAATGCGCCAAGACAAATTTTTTAATTTCTCCGTAAATTTCGCACCAAATTGTACAAAATTTAACATTTAGGCATAATTTGAGCCGTCGAATCGAAATATGGAAAAAATTAGCATGTCATTTCAGAAGAAATCTGATTTTGTGTCAAAATACCTGTATTAGAGTTATATATCCTAAGCGGCGCTTTCGAGAATGAAAAACACGATTTGAATTTTGTCAATCGGCCCTGTAGAAAGGGAGATTAAGAACTGTTCCCCCTTCTTTTTTTCTCTTTTTTTATGGTAGCGTACATTAAAGTCTACAGTAAAGAAAGTATATATTAAAGCTTGTGATTTTTGTTTTGGACTATAAATGACGCAAATCTTTTAAACGTTTTCGCTGAAAAAAGCATAGAGTTTTTCGATGCCTCTCATAAAATAGCTTCTTTCTTTGTTTGGTTCAATCTCCACTGCAAAATGAAGCATTTTATGTAACTTGTTTTTCAACAATTCATTTAACTTCTCCAAATGGAAAAACATTTTAACTTCTATTCCATTATCATTAAATTCTCTGTCGGCTGGCGTGACAAAATGATCCAGTTTTTCACTCGTAATTTCTCTCCTTTTCCTTCTTCCATATCTCCTATGCCGCCAAATGCTTTTGTAATTTGTACGATTCTTTGGTTTTACTTTCAGTCGACGGAAATCCTTTAAAACAGCTGACTACTTTTGTCCATCAAGCATTCTGTGTTGATTAATGAAAGC
>KK117555.1:224745-240676 GCA_000611955.2 Stegodyphus mimosarum | reverse complement strand
GCGTATGAATGAAGAATGTGTTGGACAAATCAGACGGATGCAATTAATATGCCACGTATAAGCCAAATCGCGTTCCTCAAGTCCGCGTTCGGCAAGGCTTTACAATACCATCTTAAACTTATATCCATATGACGCAAGGTATATCTCATACCCTATGTTAGCATTAAAATTCTATATCTCAAGTTTATGTCACACGTTTAAAATTTGCACAACAGTAAAATATATTGCTTTAACAGTTGTAGAGACATTAGGTATTTTCCAAGCAGGTGAGATGAAAAATGAGCAACACCTTCGCCGGGAATCGAACCACGGATGTCTCGGTTACGCGTCGAGCGTACTGACCACTATACCACGAAGGCATGCGAAGAAGGCGAGAGAAATATCTTATATACTTCCCCTTTTAAAGGACGCCTGGGGATTAGGGAACCCAATCGCCAAATACTGGTGGTGGAGAGCCATCATCCACCACCTTTTAGTTCGGGCGCCACTGTAGAAACATTAGGTTATTTAGAAGCAGGAGACATGGAAAATGAGCAACGCCTTCGCCGGGACGACCTCTCAGTTACGCGTCGAGTGTGCTGACCACTACACCACGAAGGCATGCGAAGAAGGTGAGAGAAATGCCTTACAGAGTAAATCTCCTAGTGGTGACCACCTCTCTAAGATGGACAACTCCTGAATGTTGTAAGGCATTTTCTCCTTCCTTTCCACATGCTTTCGTGATGTAACTGGAAGCACGGTCGACGAGCAGACCAGGCTTCGAATCCAGACAAGGGCAATGCGATTTCCTCAGTTTCATGGCATGGATATATACTAATGACTCTACGAAGTAATCATTACTTCTAAAACATAACTAAACATCTTTGTTATGCATTACCTAAGACAACCATATCCAAAGAAAATCGAAATCAGCTGGAACTTGAGGGATCAACTTAGAGAGGATGCATTAGGTGTGTATAATTTTCGAATGAAGTCAAACAGAAAACTTTAGAGATAACTAAATGAAACTGGTAGCATCAATTTACGGATGGAAGAAAACATATTTTATACAATTTTCATGATCAAGTTCATGTAAAGGAAGCGTGGTCAATAAGAACTGAAATTTTCCTTGTCATTTGGGACGTCTTAAGAGTTAAACTACTTTCAAACTTTTCACTTAGAGTTTAGTATTAAAATGAGAACTATACGAAATATTTTATAAGGTTTGATTGTGAATGATATTTGCACAAAATTCTCTTATATTTTTGTCTGGTATAATAATTTTCTCTTAAAGCACGCTTAATGATTTTTTTTTGCATTAAGATGTAAGGATCTTAAATTTAACTATTGTTTATTTTATTTTAGAACTTTACTACCATGTCTTGTTTTCCACTTACAGCCAGAATTAACGCGTGAATATGTTTATGCAAATTGTACTTGCTAAAGTTTAAGTATTTAAGTGGTGGCTTTTTGCCAAAAGCGTAGAAGAAGGTAGTAGAAGGAGAGAGAGTGAACCATCTTGCCACGAATCTTCACGCGAGCTTGCCATCAGTTACTGTCCGCTTTTAAGGCGAGAGGTTTTAATCCTCTTAAAAGCTAAAGATGTATTGTAGTTTTCCGCAGTTTGCGTACTACAGACGTAGTCATTTAAAAAGCCAGTCTTAGTGCTAGTCATCTGAGTCAAATATTAAAAGTTAGCTCTTATTTAAATTTTAGTTAGTAGTCTTATATTCTTTTACGTTCAAGCCACAAGTGGTTGGTCTTTGTATCCCGAAGTCCGGGAACGTTTGTAAAATCGATAAGCAAATAAAGGGTAATTGTAACCCTTCTTATCTTTGTTGTATCTTCTACACACGCACGAACATAGCTTTTAGTAAGCTCCCTGTTCCTACTCAGGACTACAGTTATGTTTGCGAAATCAACTAGAAGAACCACCAGTCCTGATAAAGAAACCCAGTCCTTTGCTCTGATTTCTCGAATGAGAGAATTATAAAGGCTTCTAATGTTTCATTAGGAGTGTAGACATCGCATTCCGTAAATGTTTTGTAATAAATACATTCTTTATTGTCGCGTAACACTATTCCCTTAGGTGTCCGACTCTTTAGCTACGCCGTGCAGAAATTCTGTTGCGCAAAAGTTCTCAACTAAGAGTAAATCTGTATGAATGACTCTAGTTTCGAATTGTAATTGAATTTTAGTTACAATAATGATTTAAGTAATTAAAAGTAATTGAATTCTAGTTACAGTAATGATGTGACACAAATACAGTTTACATCTCAGGTGCTTAAATTGCCCGCTTATCTATAAATATTACGATTTAGTATTAGGATGAAGGAATGGAACAAAGTGTTATGATTTTTCATGCATAAAAAGATAATTTTTAAAATAGCAAACAAACAAACAAGCAGTCAGGGCTTTAAACTGGGCATCGATCAGAAAAAATTACATTTTAATTAAATAATTTTTTCTTAACTAATGCATATCTAACAATCCTGAGTGATAAAATATGTAAGGTTTATCCTAATTTTATCAACAGTTTTAAGTTTATGCACCTTTCCTATCTATTCTAGTTTCAGCTTACAATTTCCTACCAGAATGTAATTTCAGAAATGCAGTTAATGCAAATGAGTAAAAATAGTATTTAAGTCGATGTTTCATCGACTTCTGGAGGGAGAGTTTTTGACTAGCGCGCGTTTGCCTTTTGGCTACATCTGTCTTAGATATTACTACGCTCGGCCATACTTTAGGCCCTTGTTGGGCTTCGCCGACTTAATTTAGATTTAGGGGCCAACTACTTAGAATCCTGATAGCTTCTGCTATATCTTTCTGTTAGCTTAGTTAGGTTTAATTACCTATTTTGAATTCAAGCACAACTGGCGGCTTTGCAAAACATTAAAAATGAAATATCAGAAACCCATACAGAAAAACCTGTGCAATGATTCTGTTATTGTTTTGCTTTGTTTTTTGCTTTTTTATGCAATATATGAGGTAAAATTCGTCTATCGGGTAGTAAATAGTCAGGAGATCGGGCGAAATCAATATTCAGAGACGATTAGAAATTTCGAAATCAAGAAGAAAATCAGCTTCGTCTTCACCGAGGTTCGAACCACAGACTTACAATGCTAAAAAGAATAAACGCTTACATCTAAAGAGCAAGTATAATTTAATGCGCTAATTGCTTACAAATATATCAAATCAGTTGAACGCATATTTCAAATTAAGTTGAGTTCCCCAAATTATACACGTGGTGGACAGAAGAAAGGAAATAGTAAGGGTTTGAATGTTCCGTTTAACTAATCAATAGTTAGAATACGGAACACTGAATGTACGAGATGGCCTATGAAATAGTAAATCGCCACCAGCGATAATATGACACGATGTACATTATATTTCTGAAGCGTTAAGAGGAGAAGAAATTAGCAGGATACAAAATAAAGCTAGAATATTGCTTTGTTTGGTTATGCAAATTCGTCGGACAGTCAACAAACAGCAAGGGACTACGATCTCCTTTAAAGGGCATGGCACCGTATTGAGGATGAGCTGCTTTTCTGTAGGTCAACCTGTATATCTGCTTTTTAAGATAAAATACTTTGCTCCATTCCTTTGCTAAAATTTCTCATAGTTCATACAATTATGAATGAATTGAATATTGAGCTGTAAGATCTGTCTCTTCTATTCCACATAAACTAAATTAGATCCTACAGTGAACCTGGCGAATTCTCGCACAGGCGTGAACTAATTACTAGTACAGAAAGAAGGGTGAAAATCACCATTTATTAATTCAGGATAAGAACAGAAAGGCACGATCTTCGTGCTTTACAAAAACACCCTCAAATAACCGTGAAACTTAAACGTAGAATATAAATCTATTCAAATCTAAAATAGAATAATGCTGGGTTAGCACGTTAAGTTATTGTCTAACAGATTGCCTCAACAAAAACCTAACAAGCGGACAATAATTCGAAGTGGCCAAGAGGCTTACTAGCCTAACGGCGAGATAGCAACGAAAGGTACGCTGGCTAGCGAAAACACGCTCTGAATAAACTCAGAGATTCACCCGCTTAAATACTAACTTAGCTTCACTTTAAAATTTACCTTCTGGCGAGAAAACGCTAGGGGAAGCTGAGGAGTTCAGGAAAGGTATCAAACTTAAAATAAATTTGTTATGCAAAATATGGGAAACCCTATAGCGCTTTTATTTAACTATAAGGTATTTTCTCCCTCCTTTCTGCATGCCTTCGTAGTGTAACTGGAAGCACGCTCGATGCGTATTCGGAAGGAACGGAGTTCGAAACCCGGCAATGGCACTGTATATTTTTACACCCCTGCATTGATATAACGTAATGACTCTACAGCACTGTAGTGTAACATGATAACATTAATCGCTTTCAAAAGAGGATACAAAAATACATTTGGGAATAAAATGGTCAATACGCGTAAAAACGATATTCTCCTGTAATTGAAGTTTTTTTCATTTCTGAAACATTATTCTGCGGTATAAGATAACTGAGATGTCATGAAAAGTCAGTAGGATATATCACGGGTGTATTATGGCTTTGCAGAATCGTTAAAGCGTATAATGGATTCTTTAAACAGCAGTTCAGACCATCACAGTTCAGCCTCTTGATTGACACCTTTTGATTAGTTGTAAATAAGCAGTTCGGAAAGCATCTCTTTTAGGTACCCCTGCACATAAACATTCCGTGGTTAGAAAAAGTGCAAATGATGATTTTAAGACCAAATTACATGCTGGCAGCCATTGAAAGCCTAATACTTGTTATTTTTTCATGCATGATATTCTGTGTCAATCTGTTGTAACCCCACCAATGATGCGGGCAAATTGTATAAAACTTTAAAAAAGAATTCAGCGCGAACACTTCTTTTAGTTTTATCATTTACTTAGGTTGTTTTTCTTTGACCTTGGATATACTCTTTACCCTATTTGGCCATGAGGTTTTACATATTTCCTCTCTCTACGTTCACGATTTTTGCACAGCTATATTCACTGAAACTTTCACCTTATGTACCCTAACGATCGTGCCTTGTTGAAAATCCTTGAAAACGGGGCATACTAACAAAGGAAATAAAAGCAGGTCCCTCCCTACCTTTATAACAATACTCACAAAATCCGAACATCCCGAAAAATGAATTGAAAGCAGTCCACTCGCTTGGTCCTTTTGCGTACACTATCGCTGAATGTCTAGTCATTCGTACAACTTCCTTACACTCCTCAATCTCTTCTCTGTTTTAAAACCTAAGCAGAGAATCTTTAAACAAATTGATGTAGTTATTCAATATTAGAACCTGTATAACGATAACTGTAATTGATGCGTTTAAAAGCCTTGCAAAATAGGCAGATATTTGTTTGACTAATTTACAAATGAATTTCAAGGCAATCGTTAAATTGATTGAGATATATTGCTAATAGTTCGCATAGCTCCATGCATTTATCAATGCAAACAATAAGTGCTCGACTGTCAAAAATATTTTGGCGATTTGTGGTAAATGCAGATATTCATAAATTCGCAAAAGAAATGCAAATAACTTCTGAAGACATTACTATAAAAATTGAAAACAAAATAAATACAAAAGTTCCTTTGAGGATTTCAGAAAAAGCTGTGAAACATCTGTCATTAAATATTTTGCATATTCTGAATAGAGCTTTGATAAGGTGTGCAGTAGAAGAAAATATACGGAAATCATTCGCATCTTCTGAAACATATAAACTGCGCCTTTCTCAGGCAACATAGAGATTTCGACAGGCTTGCATGAGTAATCTCTTCAATGTGTAATATACACACAGTTCCAGTTCTGGAAATGGATCAGAGTACAAATTCAGACCATGGTAGTTTAATTACGTAATACTTTCAAGTAAATTTAAATTTTCATATGATTTCTTTCCAAACAAAGTTCCAAATAATAAATCATTTCTTATCGTATGAAAGCTCTTTTAAAGAACTCAAGATTTGTTGCGTGCAAATTTTTATCTGAAAATTATTCTTAAAATTATTTCACTTCAGCCAGTTTCACTTGATGGACAAAATTTTTCTTTTTCGAGGATAGAGATTTGAAATTCATATTCCCAAATTAATTTTTACTTGATGTTTAAAACGTCCCTTTTCGAAAATTTTATTAGAAAACGTTGCATAGCTTATAAGGTAATTTTCTCCTCCTTTTTGCATGCTTTCATGGTGTAACGGTAAGACACTCGGTGCGTATTCAAAAGGCCCAGGTTCCAGTCCAGGTGAGGGCACTACTCATTTTTCACATCCCCTGCCTCAAAATAACCTAATGTAAAAGGTGGTAGAGGATGACTCCTCACCACCAGGATTTGGAGACTGGGTATCCTAATCCCCAGTCACCCTTCAAAAGAGGGAATTTATACGGCATTTTCTCCCTCCTTCCAGCATGCCTTCGTGTTGTAACGGTAGCACACATGGCGCGTCTTCGAGAGGTCCGCGTTCGACTCCCGGCAATCTTTAAAATAAATAAATAAAAAATTCAGAGAAAAATAAATAAATAAAAAATCTGAAAGCTTTCAGATTTTATATTACGTCCGAAGGGGCGTTCATTTAATGTTTTGTGTGTTACATTTATTTATTAAATATCATGTTCTTCGCACTTAAACCATAAAGTTCAATTCAACAGCAATATTGCAAAATAATTCAAAAGAGCATGTCTTTAGAATTTCCGATACACCGTCTCGCGCGCTGGAGGTAATTTTTTCCCGACAGTGTTGCCGTTGCTGGCTTTGAAATCGTTGAGTTCTTTAATCAAAAATTCTTTAAGGGTTTGCGAAATATGAAATAGCCAATAAAAAAATTCCAAATTCCAAAATTGTGCTTCCAGATGCCTATATTCGAGTGAAGGACTGTGTTATTCAAAATTGGATGTCTCTAAGTACCGTTGTTTTTTCAAAGTGCGAGAAACATACATACATTCATACAGATTCTTCCTAATTTAATTTCTTTAAATATAATGCAGGGCTCTGTTATTTGATGGCTACAATTTGAAAAGTGAAACGCCGTCTATAGCGAATCAACGCAAAGTGTCAAAAATTAATAGCCCTTCTGGGCAAATTGCTCCTTTGTGCTAAAAAAGAAACTTATTAACTCTACAGTGGCGCTCAAACCGAAAGGTGGCGGACAATGATTTGTAATCACCAGAACTGGAGATTTCGTTCCCTAACCGTTGATTTCGTTCCCTACTGGATCTTTCAGTGGCTGCAGCAAGGGTTGATCTGAGTTGAGTCGAAGCTGAAGTTCTATTCCTTCGTGCGCATAACGATTAGCGTCCATCATCAGCTCTCGTCGTAGCGGTTAGCCGTCCTTGGCTGAAATTCCTGGATGTCCAATTTGTGGTTAGAAATAGTTGCCAATGTCTATGGACCACAGAAGGACTTACATTTACACATCTCGCCAGTTTTGTCTGGCTTTGCCTATTGTGTCCCAATAGCTCTCCATCGCAGTTCTACGGGCCAGTAATGATTGGAGTTCAATGCTACACAGAGTTGATATGAAACATGCAATTTTACGCTACTCGCGGATGACGTATTTCTATTGCAGCGATTCTGATTTACACACTACAGTTTTACTCAGTAATTCTTATTAGACAACATATTCAGATTTTACATGAATTGGCTTATTTTTGAGTGAGTTTTCTCTATTTTTGTGACTTTCCCTTAATTTTTATAAAGCAGTGTATAGATAGATAGATACTTTTAGCACTGCCGTAAAAGAAAGAACAGGTGCATAACTAAACGTTAAAGTAGTCCGATATACAAAATTTCAACGTTCTGCAGTTGATCGTTTTTGAGTTAGGGGAGATTCATACATAGATACGACACGAAAAAAAAAATCCCTTTTGAATCCATTTTAAATTAATTTTATAATCCATTTTGGAAAATACGTTTTTTCTCTGTGTGTATTTAGAGGTTCAAGCTAAAAAAATCGTCTAAATGGAATCAGGAACAGCGAATATATAAATATATATATCCGCTGAAATATGATACTCGAAACTGTTCGCGATTACAATACTTCCTTTAGTTAGTACAAGGAAGTGGAAGTAAAACATCTAAGTTACCTACATTGATTAACGCCGCCCAACCGGTATAGTGGTTAGCGTCGCTGACTGCCGTACCGAAGGGCCTGGGTTTGAATCCCGGAAAAGGCATGGTTGTTTGTAAATCTATAGTGTCGGTTCGGCATAGCGGCACTGTAAATATGCGGTGAGCCGAAAGTCCTCTCGTGTGGTTTGGCGGAAGGGGAGAGAGGTGGAAGACCCTAGAACCCGTCCCCTTGGGGTGCTTTCCATCAAAATTGGGGGGGGCGGAACTGAGCCAAATCGTACTGTCACCTGTTATGTGTTCAAGCCTGTTGCCAACGACAGGCGTAAATTTGCGCTCCTTGCCCGAGGAATTTCGTGGGCTTGAGCTGACTGGTCAGACAAGTAAGCATAAGTAACAACAACAACAACAACAACTTTGATTAATACTAAATATGTCATTTAAATCTGACTACGTATTGGCGAATATACCGTAACTGCATAAGGATGCAATCAAGTATGTCGTAGTTAGCAAAGCTAAAATAAAAGTTCTAAATCCTTAAGTAAATTATAAATTTCTAAATGCTGTTGCTGGCGTAAGTCGGCTGAAAACTGAAAAAAAGACTCTTCGGGCTCTAACCTGGATCACGGACTAGCTGCACGTACATTTTCGCGGTTTCTTCCAAACGTAAAGTGAATATAAACCAATTTCCTTTGGGAAGTCCTCCACGGAGACATCCCTGTTTTGACAAATAACCATTACGTGCTTTTCGTTAATTAAAAATCAATCATGTTCGCTCTTATGTAAATTTTTAATTAAAAATAAGAGGATTGTTCGAGTAAAAAGTAAATCTGAAAATATTTTACTTCATACTACGTCTTCTAGAAAACAACCTCACCAGTGGTTAAAACTGGTAAATAGTGAGAACTCGACACTGGTTGGATCCTAGGCGAAAGAACTGCCTTGCATGGTTGATTTTCACGGTTTTCCTCTTGTGTAAGGTGAATACGAGTTGGTTATCTCAGAAAGTTCTTCACGAAGGCATCCTCTCCTTAGGCAGATAGCTTCTTGTGTTCTGCCACATTCCGTTAATTTGACCTTGCAGAAATACATAATCGAAGATAACTTAAAACTGAAACATGCGACGTAACTAAGAGAGTTTAAGCAATTCAAGTTGAGTTTGCAATAAAAATAACTCCATCATACAAGTATAAAAACCAGGCAATCTGAAACAGGTTATATCAACTACTCTTTCACTAGCTCTTATTCTTCTACCCATTAATAATTAAAACGGAGGATATTGTTCGCAGAACAGCCTTGACGCCAAAAAGGGAGAAACAGCTTATTGTGCTATGGCAGGCAATAAACTCTGAGTAAAAACTTTAAGGCCAGCAAACATTTTTGAGAAAATGTAAAATGAAATAAAAGGGATTTAAATAATATTAATTATTAAAGTTCATTGATAAGAAATAAATGCTATAAACATAATTTGTAAATACATAATTATGAGAAAAGTGTATTTATGTGAAACGTTAGTATTTTATTTACAAAGTTAGTATTTCTGCCTGAGTAAAAACTTTAAGGCCACCAGTCATTTTTTAAAAATAAATATAATATATTCGTGTAATTACCATTGCAACTACTAGCTTGTGACAATGCTGCAATTTTCATATTTGTCATACGTTTCTTCGAAGTATTAGTGATCTTTGTGAAGATGGCGAAGGGTAAGAATTTAACTGATCCTGAAAGAGGAGAGTTCGAAGCTTTGTCTTCAACAGGAATGAGTAGTCGTGTTATTGCGATAAAGATAAGAAGATCAAAGACTGTAGTCAACATTTTTTTTAAATTAAAAGACAATTATGGTAAAAAGAATACTGGGGGAACACCTAAAGCTTTGTCCTCAAGTGATGAAAGAAGAGTTTTTCAACTTGTATCTACTGGAAAGTACTCAACCAGGAAACTGATTCCGACGACAGGTTTAAACGTTTGTCAAAAACGATTTATAACACAATTAGAAGGTTTGGAAGGTTCACTTATGCAACAAAATGACTAAGCCTCAGTTATTGCAGAGTCACAAAATAGAGCGTTTGAACTTTGGCCAGAAAGTCATATCCTGGGACAACCAACGGATAGAAATTATTTTTTCTGACGAAAAGAAATGGAATTTGGATGGACCACATGGCTGGAATTTCTACTGGCATGATATAAGAAATGAAAAAGAAATATTCTCCAAGCGCCAATTAGGTGGAGGCTCTGTCATGACTTGAGGCTGTTTTGCTTACAATGGTGTGGGCAGAATTCCATTCGTTTCAGGTAGAATGAATTCACAAGGATACCAAAATGTCCTAACAAATCATCTTTTGCCAAATACTGAATGTCTTGCTGGAGAAAATTGGAAATATCAGCAAGACAATGCATCGATCCATTCGAGTAACAGCACAAAAAATTGGTTCCAAGTCAACAATGTTGAAACTGTGAAATGGCCAGCTAGATCACCTGACCTCAATCCAATCGAGAACCTTTGGGGTGACTTAGCAAGAAGAGTTTATGCAAATGGGAGACATTTTACATCAACAACAGAACTGAAATATACTATCGAAGATGAATAGTATAAAACCGACCCCACCCTTTGTCAAAAACTCGTTTCATCCATGAAAACAAGAATATTTGAAGTAATTCGAAGAAATGGCTCCTACACATCCTTCTAATAATTTGTATTTTTTTTCTTATATGTTATTTTCTATGTTGGCCTTAAAGTTTTTACTCAGGCTGAAATATTCATCTGTGTGTTCTGTAATATTTTCTAATAATAAAATAGTTGCAAATTAATTTTTCTACTTTTTTTACTTTCATTTAAGCTCAATAATTATCAATCAAATGGTATTTTAATTCCTCAGTTTAAATGTTTCCATTTTCTCAAAAAATTTTACTGGCCTTAAAGTTTTTACTCAGGCTGTAGTTGTCATTCGTTGACGTACTTCCTCTAGGGAGACAGCTGTAATACTTTTCCCTTGCTAAGGAATTATCTGTAGTATTACTTATTATATGTAGTATTTATTATTGGTATTTATCATTGTAGTATAGTAATTAGTATTTATACTGCAGTATTTATTATTGTAGTATTTATACTGTAGTATTTATTATTGTAGTATTTATTCTGTAGTATTTACTTCCCTTCGCATGATGAAATGTCGTCCATACCCTTAAAGAAGCCAAGTTGGCCCAACCAAGGCTGTTCTCCGAACAATATCCTCAACTGACATGACACTAACAGGTTCTTTTCGAAATATCTTTTCTTCAACTGCGGACAGCTATAGAAGTACACTGCGCAAAAAAAAGGGGGCACAGATTATGCTTGAATACTAATTTTGTAAGATTTGTGGGAAATTTTTAAAAACTAATCTTGGCGTATTTTTTTCAGTTTGCGCCAAGGTTAATTCTTTTGGCGAACTTCTGAATTTATAGCAACCTATTTTCTTTTTTTTTTTTTTTTTTTACTGTAAACGAGCGGGAAATAATCCACTTTCATTACTTTCAAATAATTTGAACAAAGTGCGTAAACCACATTTGGCGTTATTATCGCTTTAACTAATATGCCAAATTTCAAAATGTGCCAATATGTAAATTGACGTATATCTCAGGAAATTTTGAACAAAACAAAACTGTAATTTTTTGCAAGTGTGCATAGAAATACTTCTACTTTAAGATGATGTTAAACATTTTATAGGTTTTATAAAAAAAATATTTTAGAAAATTTTAGAAACATTTATAAAAATTATTTAAAAAGACAAATTTTCAAAAAAGATCACAGAAAATGTAAGAATTATATTTGAATTAAGCCCAAATTTCGGATTCTGGAAGAAGGAATAAAGCAAGTTTAATAAAAAAAAGAGATGTTAATAAATATATATCAACATCGATTAACATTGAGGAGGTAAATTTTAGAGCTAATTTCTTAAAAACTACTCGTGCGATTTTTACAAAACTTGCGAGTTTGGAATAATTTGAGTCGTAGAATCGAAATTTGGAAAAACATTGGCATGCCATTTAAGAAAAGTCCGATTTTGTGTGAAAATACCTATGTTAGAATAATGCTATATATAAATCTAATATATCCTAAGTCGCGCTTTCGAGACATGAAAAACGCAATTTGTATTTCGTCAATCGGCCCATTAGAACAGGAGCTACGAAACTGTCCCTCCCCCCTTTTTTTCGCAGTATACAAACGTTGTCATCAAAAGAATTGTTATAGAAAAAACACTATTTCAGCTACATTCCTTTAAATTCATCAACTTCGACATCTACTTCGTTTTTTGTATACAGGGTATAAATTTACGCTTTCGAAATAGGCTCGAAACGAAATGAGGAGGAAAAGATTAGCCCTACAAGAACCTTAAGACTATTTTATACTTCAAATTTAAGAAGAAAATGCAATTTAGAGTTTTAGGTTAAATCATAAGAACATTTCTAGGCATACATCAATTATTAATGTATAAATCAGTCACAAAACATTTATTATACAGTTACAGTTATCACAGTTATGAAACATTTATTGTGTAGAATGACTACTTATGCAACTTCGTGAGTATTTCCGAGCCATGGTAGGTTATCTGGCTGCAATTAATTGCGTTCAGGTGCATCATAGCCGGATAAATTACAGTACACCTTAGTTAAACTCTTGTATACACCAAATACCAGTTTACTTCCTCGTTAAAGATACCACGTAACATTAAGGTCAAAAGTAGCGATTTAATGTAACATTGCAGGAATTATGCTGCCTGGATGATTTCAACTTTATTCAGCATCCTTGAGGAGTTGTGCGGAAATAAATAATTCATTTCATTTTTAACAAAATCTTATATGCCCAGAAGTAATATAAAGGCCTACAAATGTTTTCGATTCATTAATTTCCGCGAAATTAAGAGCAACGTGATAGCCTTAAGAAAAAGGGTGCATACCAATTTTACAGCTTAACTAAATACGCTGCATTTCGTGTGTGTGTGTATAGGGGGTACCGCTATCAAACAGGCACTTCAGTACCGTCATGGCTAAGATCAACTATAAAGAGTTCTAAAACTAAGATCAACTTCTAAAAGTGTTTTTGGTTCTCATCTGCTCTTTCTAATAATTAAACACATTATAGAAAGAAAGAAATGTTGTATTTTGAGATTTAATGGCATCATATTAACCACTATACACCTTACGACGTTAGATAGTATTATTTAGCATTCCGAAATAAAAGTTCAGTCAAGGAAATTATCGAAATTGATTAAGTCAGGTTTGGTTTGGTATTGGTTTATTTCATCATGGCAAAGCACTTGAGGGCTAAAGGAAGGGATGCCCCCGTGTAAGACTTTCTAACGGAGGGAAACTGACTCGTTTACATGTTACACATTGAGAAAACCATGAAAACGCCCAGCCTATTCATCGGGATTCGAACCCCATGCCGAACTACTAGTGTTCAGCGACTTCTACCGCTCGGATGCTAGTGGGCTCGAAATCAATTAAAAAGCCACTGTGAAAGCCTTTTAATCAAAACGTCGAAGAATCTTCTAGTGTCAATTCAAAAATGGCACATAATAGGGTTATATATATATATATGTATATATGTGTACTTTTGGGGAGGCCGATTGTTATTAAAAAGGGAGTTGCACAACTACATGCTATAGCAGTGCTTTATACAAAATTTCAATGTTCTGAGACTACTCGTTTTTGAGTTATGCGAAATATATACATACGTACACTGGTACATACGTACAGGCGCTACGAAAAAATCTCTTCTTAATCTATTTTAGATTAGTTTTGTAATTCGTTTTTGGAAAAATAGTTCTTTATTCTGTTCTTACGTACAGATGTCACATAAAACATCGTTAAATTGCATTCGATAGCTGTCAAAATGGATATTTTCGTTGAAATATGGTACCGGGAATTTTTCGCGATTACAATACTTTATTTACTTCGTACAAGGAAGTAATAATGTTGGATGGCTCATATAGTCTCTTAAAGTCTTAATCGATCAGTTTATTAGAAGAAATAAAGCTCTTTTCAAATGAAAAACAAAAGGTTACGACGAATTTTGAAGTAAAATTTGGTTAAACGATTTAATGTATTTATTTGACATTACTCAGGATTTCAGTGAACTTAATAAAAAAATAGAGAAATTGTATTAATGTCGTTTGAAAGTATTAAAATATTTGTGATGTGTATTAAATTATTTGTTATGAAAGTATTAAAATATTTTTTGAATTTGTGTGAAATATTTGTGATGTATTAAAATATTTGTGATCTTCACTAGAATTTTTGAATAAACATCATGAAATATTTCCTTCGATTGCAAAAGCATTTTCAAAAGACAATAATTTCTGAAAATACACCTAACATTCAAGAAAATGCAATTAAAAAATACTTGATCACTATACAGGAAATAAAACAAGGTTTTTCAAGAGAGATTTAGTCAATTTAAAAGTTTGGAAAACACATATCAGTTTATTTTATATCCATACGAAACAGAATTCGAAATAACTGAATTTATGCCTTTAGCTATCTGTGATTTAGAAATGCAATTAATTGAATTTCAAAGCAGCATAGTGAGGAAAAATATATTTAATGCTTAATATCCGGTGTAGAAGGAAACATTTCTGAAAGCAATGCAGAAAATAATGATCTCAGGCTAAAAAAACTGAAAATATTATATTAAACATATGGGATTCTTTATCAAAAATTTTATAACAATGATATATGTATGCTCTTTTAAAGATATTTGAGTCCACATATTCGTGTAAGAAACGGCTTTTCTCATTGAATTTTATAAACACCAAGAGAAATAAAGTTGGAAATGAACTGACGGCAAAATGAGTTAAATTAACCAATAGGTAATATGCACCCAATATTAAGAAACTATTTGAAAATTAGGAATAGTAGATTTCGCATTAAATATACATTTATCGACTTTATTATACATACATATATCTGTAACTATGCTTAAAGAATGTTTCATAATACCATATCTGTATGTGTCTTTATTCGTTGTTCATTCAATTACTCAGTGCAGAGGGATCACTGGGGACGGTGTCATCTGGTATAGCAATTCCTGGTATCACCTTGATAATCAATATTTTGACGTCGACCTTTATTTTTTGGCTCTACATTTGCGAAAGTAAAAGTTTAAAACAGAAAGGAAACAAAAAACGTTTTAAAGGATTTTAAAAAGGAGAATTTAAAAACAATTTAACTGTAGAGTTTTTATGCTAAAAAATTTCGGTGTTTCCAAATTAGTAATATCTTTTCTTAACATTTAACTCCTTTTTTTCAATTGACGCCACTTATTTAATGATTCACTGGCAAGTATTAAAAAATAATAAACAAAATTTGGCCCATTTCTCAAAAAGTTAGATTATCATTGTTTTAGATGCTAGCTGAGTCTGCTACCACTTATACCAAAACAGCATACATGGGGAGTGAAATAATTCTTAATAACTTCGTAGAATCTTCTAGTGTGTTTTGGGATTATAAACTGTAGACCCTGCGTGAAAGACGGAGTAGCGGATGACTGCAGAAGAATATTATAACAGCTTTTTTTTAACTAATCGGAGCAGAAAATGCATTCACTCGATGCTCACAATTTCACCACCACTTGTGGCTGATTAACTTGAACAGAAAATAGTAAGTACCACAATCACAATAAATTAAAGTTTACATATACGACACGTGGATACAGATCTAATCCGGCAGTAACTGTGGAACGCTCCACCGCGCGACAACGTGGCATAATGGTTCGGGGCGCTATTGCCTACGATTCCAGGTCACCTCTAGTTCGTATTCAGGGCACTATGACTGCCCAACGATATTTGGATAATGTACTGCGGCCGTTGGCAATCCCCTACCTTCAGGGGCTGCCTAATGCAATCT